>MU837018.1:119342-204681 GCA_029603245.1 Rhizopogon salebrosus TDB-379 | reverse complement strand
AACCATTCTCTGTTTCAAGTCGGTTGACATTTCCGGAGCCATGATAGGGAAATGCACCAGGCTTCGAAGTTCGCGCCTCATATTGTAAAAGCGTGACATTGGTCGGTCACAATGAAGCTGACAAAGGCAAAGAAAATAAATTCGCATGTTCACGGACTTATGCAAAACCCTGTAACATGTCAAAAGTGCCTCAGGAGCCCCCCGGTGTTATTAACCGGTTATTAACATGATGTTAATAACCGATGTTAGTAACATCTGTATTTCTCACCGAGCCCTAATTTCGCTCGCTGATGGTATTGTAGCACAACCGAAGGTCAACCTACCGCCTATATGGTCTCCGGCATCAGAAACTTTTTCTTCTTTGACCCAGAGGTTTGGCGATGTTGTCTGGGACATCGTATTTTCAGAATTGCAGCAACCGCAGGGAGCGCATCAGACCACTGACTGGATGACGACTACCGAAGCCGGTGGGAACAAAATGGATCCTTGGGAAGAAGAGCGATCTTGGAGGGATCCTTCCGCACATCGACTCCGCGGTGGTGCAGCGACTTGGCTCGATAGACATCACCAGCGCAAGGTCATCATCTCGGTACGTCCAGTGGCAGACGCTCGATTAACCTCCCGTTAACCATTGTACATAGGAGCAAAAAATGTCTGATCGGTTCGATCCTATCACGTTCGAAGCACAAATCCTCATCCCTCTCGGACAACGCACGTCTTTGGCGGAAAAACATAACCGCGAATTGGTGACGTACTTCCTCACCCTCGCAGGTCCGGATGCCCCATCACGGTTGCAGAGGTTTAAGTTTCGGGGCGTGGTTAAAGCTGTTCAGCAAGCTCAGCAATCCGAAGGCTTTGCACGCCACGGATACGCTACGAGAACTGTACCACTCTCTCATCTCCTGCCCTGATCGGGAGTTGCAGGTGGTATCCTTGTCTTGTTTGCTTGCGTATAAGTCGCCCCACCTCCAGCATCACGAGGAAAAGTTGCGCTTACTCCTCGACGAAACCAAATGGAGAGACGAGTTGACCTCATTGCATATGTCATCGATAGAGTCGAAGGACCGGCATCAGCTAGTGGATGTCATCGTTCGTCTGCTGTATGGGCTCATGTTGGAAAAGAAAGGTCGCTCCAGGGGTGGTGATCGCCGCTCTGCTGTCCTGACAGCTTTGACAGGATGCGCAGATCAGGAACTTTCTCTTCTCGTGGATCTGATATTGAATCCAATGGAGTCTGGCAGCGCGGCTCGTCAGGATGGCCCCTTCTCACTGCACCAAGTGTTCTTGAACGTCTCATTCAAGCAGCAGACCGGTTACCTGACTTTGTTAGGTGACGTGCTGAAGAACCTTGGGTCAAGATTAATGCGCGCATGCCCTGGCCGGCTTTACTTGGGACCACGCTTGATCTAGTTGCTAATGCTTCTGTCGAGTATGACAGCCGATGATGCGGCTGAGAAGGTGGAGAACGAAGCAGATGAAGAGGAGAGCGAAATCAGAGAGGTGCTCAATTCCAGAGTCTTGCGTTCTGTGGGGCAACAAGGCCTCAAGCGGCTCGCCGATTTCTTTCGCTACTCTGTTGAATTCGACTTCACGCCCTACATCTCTCCGTCATTTTCCGCCATCTTCACCCCTCGTCTGGAGTTATTGGATTAAGAGAATATTCAAGTCCCTTCGGCGCTCCTGGAATTGTTCTATGTCTGGACCAGTCGACCGGAATTTGCGATCCACCTCGTACAGCACGACCCTCGCGTACTGCCCAAGATCCTCGACTGTTTTGTTGCGGCTAACGCCAAGCCAGCAGTGATCAACAAAGTGTTTGATATCGTGGAGCGCCTGGTGTTCTATTCTGCGGATGACAGCGAATTCTTGGGCCTGCTCGTTCTTCCACATATATCGCAGTTGCTCAAGAGTCTGACAACCCTAGTCGAACGCACGAAGACCGATGCAGCGCTTTCAAGTCCCATCACTCAGCGTCAAATAAGCATTCTTTCGGGGGTCGCTCGTTACGCCCAAGATTCCACGCAGGCCTTGACTCTACCGGGTCTTCTCTCCCCTTTGCTGCGCAAGCCCAGCAGAATCATATCTGAGAAGACCAAAGTCAAACTTCTCAGCCCCCTGGACCATATCTTTCCTCTGTTAACAGAGCTGTCGAATCCTTCCTCCGTCGAATTTTCCACGGCATACGAGCTTCTTTCACTGCTCTTTATGTCGCTTCGATTCACCAGTTCTCGACTTGCTCTTACTTCGACGTTCAACCAGCTCGTAGTGGTCCATCCGAGTATACAAGAGCTCGCGGGTCTGCTCGAATCTTTCAACGCTTGCTCGTCGAAGCGGATTGATGAGCCTGACTTTGATCGTCGACTAACTGCATTCACGCTGCTCAACGAGCAGAAGTATACTGCGTTATCATGTCGTGAATGGCTTCCTGTCATCTCGAACGCACTCTATTTCGTGCAGGACGCCGAAGAATTAGCCATCCGCAACCACGCTGCTTTCACTCTCCGACGCTTCATTGACCTTACATGCGACCCATCACATCCAGAAATGGAGACGTTGTTCATGCGAACTGCCCTTCCCGCCCTGAAGAACGCGCTGAAGTTCAAATACGAGCTTGTCCGTGCAGAAGCCCTTGGTGTTATCGCGTACGCTGTGTCAAAATGTGACAGGGTCTCCTCCCTGCAGGAGATGCATCCACTCCTTGCTGGCGGCGACGAGGAAGCTAGCTTCCTCAACAACATTCATCACACCCAGATTCATCGTCGAACAAGAGTCCTGAGACGCCTTGCAGAATACTGTGATGAAGGGAACGTGCGCAGCAGGACCCTGATTGAGGTTTTCCTTCCTCTGGTTGAGCATTATATTGTCCCAACTGCCACGCTTGATCACCTCCTCGTCTCAGAAGGGATCAACACGACTGGGCGCATTGCGAGACACCTGGGATGGGGTGCATACTCAGCACTTGTGCAGAAGTATATCCGGTCATCAAAAGAGAAGAATGAGGGCGTTCGGATTTACGTTCGTACCCTGGTGGCGATCCTTGAGAACTTCCGCTTCTCCGTCGAAGACGCCGTCCAACCGGTTGACGCATCTGCGGAGGACGTTGCGGACAGTGATCACGAGGGATCGTTGAATGAACCGCCATCTCTTCCTCCAGCTGATAGACAAGACATCAAAAAAATCGCCGATGCTGTTCATAATCGCCTTCTACCTTCGCTTTTAGCCTACCTTTCCAATCGCGATGAGACAGAAGACGCCCTTCGCAGACCGGTATCGATGGGTATCGCCAAAGTTGCCTTGCATTTACCCTACGCATCTCGAGACCTGCAAGTGGGCAGGCTCCTGACAGTGCTCAGTCAGATATTGCGCAGCAAGTCACAAGATACTCGCGACCTCGTACGAGATACGATCTGCAGGATAGCTGTCACCTTGGGCTCGCCCTACTTACCCGTCCTGTTGCGGGAGCTGCGTCCCTCCTAGCTGAATGGTTTCGAGGTGAAGTGTCGAGGAGAACTCCAGTCGCAGATCTTCGAGAAGCTTCTCCTAGGAACCACGACGGAGGAATGTTACACCGCAGTTGCACAGGTTGCGAACCAGTGGCTTGATATTCTCTTTAGTAAGGCTGAGACGTTGACGAACGAGGAGCTCGTTGAGCTCATTGCCGAGAACCGTAGCATGTCCAAGACGCTGGCGGAGTATGGAGGACAGAAGTCGACTTCTATAAGCATCTCCAAGCGGCCTGCCCAGTTCTTGGGGAACCAGATGGTCAAGGACAAAGGTCGAACGGAGAGTCCGCACTGCCCTCATTGTCAACAAGTCGAGGAAACAGTACACCACTACCTGATCACATGTCCATTGTACCAGCGTGAGCACCATGCCCTCGCTGATGTGCTCGGCCGCAAAGCCACCTCCATCTCCTTCCTTCTCACCGACCCCATAGCCACCCCACACCTCGTACAGTTCATCAATGCCAGTGGAAGACTGAAAGGGACATTCAGTGAAATCCCGCTACCTCGTAAACCGCCGGACTGACGACCCTATACTTCTTTGCAGAAAACCCAACCGTTCGCGAACACTCCCCTCATGAATCACGTACCACCCCACCCTCCGCCCCTATATCATCTCCCCCTGCCAAATATCGTGTATCACCATCCTCGTCAAATATCATGTATCATCATGTACTACCACCCTCACCCACATACACGAATCTACTACACCTCACTGGAATCAGTCAGTCGGAACAAAGGAGCACGCCCACGCCAACTACTGGTCTCTCCCCACAATTACTCCCATAATTAAAACCTACTGCATCCACCTTGATTCCTGCATCTGACCGCCTCAGCGGCCAGGTACGCGTTTAGCCTGCTACTAGATAGTCTCATTACATACCGCACGCACCCACAGTCACTTCTTAGACTTGCACGTACTGTCCTCCATAGAGTCTAACTCTCCATAAGACATAAATTGGAATAAAATAAAATAGAAAGGACAGGTCTTGCCTGCAAGTTTATCATCTCTGCAAAGCCCAATGGAGCGCCAGTCACAGAATGAACCGTTGCTGTTGCTATATTTTACGCTTTCTTAGGCAACTCCTTAGTTCGGTGCACCAGGACTACCGTCCCAGGCTTGCAGTGCGAACCAACGTCCTCGATGTCTCGGATGCACGGAAGGTTCGACTCATACTGACGTATTGGTCAGACATGGTCGCAACAAATTTGATCGCGTATATGGTTGCAGGACGTCAGAGGATACAAGAGTAAGGTCTACGAAACATTGAGCTCTCTATTTGCATCATAAGACCTTATGATGCAGGTAGCGAGCTCAGTGCGTAGTTTCACCACAAAAAGCTGCTTACTGTTCACTCTTCAAGAAACCCAGGAGGCGAGAAAATAATTTCGTCAAGTACGTGGCCTGACTCTTGAACTGCGCCATCTCACCGCTGCGGCGCACTGCCTGCTTGTCGTTGCGCACAGGCAACCTCAATATGTCATCAACGCAGCAATTTAGATATGTCTATAGTGTCATGTAACGCTCTCGCATATCGAGTCTCGACAATTCGCTGACTCCGGATGTCGAGCACGTGCTCGGCGATGCTCCTTCTGTGGGCTGTGGATAAAGTGAAGGCGGCAAGGCGCCGAAGCTCTCGCTAAATTCTTTGACTTCGGACCGGGTCCGCAGGATACATCATACGAAGCTATGCATCCGAAAGAACAGGATCTGAATGTAGAGGAGTAAGTTACCGGAATAGTGATCTGGATTGCCTTGAGATATCGATTAACCGGATTCGAAGTTTTTTTGTAATAATTTGTGATGGTAAATTACCCCCAATGGCCCACAGGTATAATACAAGAATAATACAACGTATCGTATACGTGTTGGTACCGCATGTACTAGTAATTGCTCTGAAGAAATAAATTATGGCTAGTAGTGTGATGTATACTGTGGTAATATTTTCTCAAAAAATGCCTCCCATGTGCCCACAACCATAGGCTTGCCCTGAAATGCGTCGCTGAACACTGATGGAAAGTTTCCCGTCGGGCGCAAAACGTGCGCGAACGCTGGACATATCTACGTCACAGGGTGCAAAATGCACTTGCCACTCATAGTGACCTAGGTTTGCCAATGAGCTACATCTGCCATTTGATAAATGCTGCATACTTACAGTCATTTTCCATGTGCCATGCATCGGCAACGATATCCAATCTATCGCCCTTTTTCACGGAAACGGTCACCATTTCAGATTGTATAGCACGGGGGAGCACGACGGAGAGTATGTGCGTTGAATGAGTGCTCTGGATGACCATTTTTGGACAGCATTCTGGAGATGGGGAACGCCGCCATCGTGCTGTTGGTGAGGGGGAGTCACTGGAGGACGAGCTACAACTCGACTGGATGGACGGGCATGGTGAGATAGACGGGAGGAGCTTTTCAGGTATGGTTTGGTCAATGTCTATTGACCCTGGAGAGTGCGTGAGTGATCTGTAAAAGTGGTTGTTCGTGGAATAATTCGCCATGATGAGGGGATAGGAATGCAAAAATTCAGCGGCTTTAAGAATTTCGTCGTGGGAGAGATATCCACTGGATTCGGGTTGTGACTTAAGTAGCGTTCCAAGTGCGCTGCGGGACAGTGATGAACTCGGACTATTGATCTCAGGCATGACTGTCTTGGAGATATTATGTGTGCCACAAAAGACGAGCTACACAGCAGGGCGCGGGGGCAGTCCGCATTGTAGGGTAGGGGAGATTCGGTGAGAAAACTGGGGACAACCCTGACTGCGCCACGGGACTCCAGAGCTGATGCCTACGATGGCGGGCAATTATCTATGCATGCGATCAACGTAAAGGTGTCCAAGCCGCCGGCAGAAGCGAGAAATGAACCTTCAGCCACCATGCTATCAAGTGATACACGATACTAACCATTGGACGCGTGATCCGACAACCCATGAGCACGTCGGCGATGGGAAGCGATCACAATATTAGTAAGTGACGCACTCGTTTCGGCCTCACTGGAGCCACGAGGGACCCGTTCGTGAAGGGGAACGGCTGATGGCATTTAGCATTTCCGTTCCGCGGAAGCAGGCTTTGCCAAAGACAGACTAATCCTGCGCATGAAGCTGGTGTTCATATTTGTAATAGCGTACAAGGACATGATGGCGAAGTCATTGGAATGCATGTCAGAACATATCAGCCAGAGGGTTCAACCGCATTCTAGCACTGTTTTGGAGTAATGATATTTGAAACCAATGTGCTGCATTGCTCGGTACTAAAATGGTCGAGTCAGCTTGCGGGCTACCAAGTGAGTAAGAGGCATGCCGGTAGAACACCTTCTTCCCCTCGTGTTTATGGTTATTAAAGAGGAAATCGTCTTATGTGGAGCTGGCGGACTCGTGCTGTCGTGCAACTGACGCTACTTCGAAGACACCGCATTAGACCGTAGACGTGGCAAGATCTGATCAAGATTACATACCCGACCTCCTGGAGAATCGAGATTCATTACTTAGAGTTTGGTCCGATCGACGTGCATCAACCTGTCAATTCTCACCCGTAGTAAATATAAATAAATCTGATGTAGTCTGTCACAATATAGCTCCGGTCATGCAATTTAATCGTACCGCCAGCTGGGAAGAGTGACCTGGGGTGACATGGTTAGAGGTCGTTCTTGCATGTAATGAAATCGCAATCTTACCAAGGATCCATAACCAACGCAGAAGGCGGTAAACATTTGATCTACTGCACCATTTAGGCAAAAAGTTGAGTTAATGGCCGGCGGTGGCTTTTATGCTAGTGGTGCAGTTAGAAGTAAAAACTCATGATGACAGTGATGCATGACAAAGCGGTTCATCAGGCCCAGGAGCAACTTCGGGCGGCGTACAATACGACTGCAAATTCACTCGCCGTAAACCAACGTGTTGCTCGACAATATGAGAAGAGAAAACCACTTGTGCGGTATAGGGCGTCAAATCCTGCTAAAGATGTATCAAGGGGTATTGTCACGGCCACTTACAGTTACAAGCTTCGTGACGCGTTCATGTGCAATGGGTTTCTTATATCATGAATGCCTGGCGACATGGTCGTGGATGGGACACTCCACCTACGTCATTATGAACTGCAGGGCGAAATCAATTAAGACGTCCATCATGAGTAACCTTCATATGTGTTGAAGTAGCCCAGCCAGCCATTACATGTGAATCTGCATTTCAAGCCCTCAGCGAAGGACGCTCGAAATCCGCAAGAACAAATAAAACGTACATGATAAATACTACAGTACGGAAGGAGCACAGTAAATTTTGGCAAGAAACAACGAGGTCGTTCATGGTAGTGAGTCAAGTTGAAATTAAAGTTCCATGAACTTCTATCGCAGTCTGCCACACCCGTGAGACCACGGGTTAAGTCAAATCGATGACTTCTACTAGTCCACCAGGCTTCTGTTCTTCCTTCACCCTCTTGCTCCTATTCTCTGTCTTCTTTAATCTGTGCGAATTGCGTTCTCCTCGGACAAGGACATTGGATCTGCCCTCTATCTTGACGTCATGCCCAGTGAGGTCAATGATTTCCTGGGATGCCTTGCGCTTCAAAGGTACTGGGACTGGTATAACTCCGTGCGCCTTCAAAAGATCTACCGGAAGATGTCATAAGCAGAATAAGGAGGAGACGCGGAACACCAACTTGCGTCTCTGTATTTGAACGTAAATATTGCAACAGGCTGGCCAATATACTGCGTCGCAATGAACGTCCGTCGTGGTACCACAGTTTCGCTACCAAGCCTAGATGATGGATGTCTCCAGGCGTCATTGTTCAGTTCAACAACATACATACCCTACACAGTGCGTCACTGCTTTCTTTGAACGCTCGTGGACCTTGTGTTCGGTTTGAAGCTGATACACTCTCGGGGGGGCAGTCCCGTTGATGGCTACTCTCCACACTTTGATTTGGATTTGTCCTAAGCTTGCCGACGTCGTATCCGCAAAGTCGTCTTCATCTGGACAACAATGAAGTAACCAACACTTAAGTTCATGATGGGCAGAAATACCTGTAAGACGGACAGCTGAAAATACGAATGGTTTGACCGTCGATTCCGAAACCCATACGTCACTCTTCTTGACAGTATCAGTCACGTTTGGGTACGGGTCGATGGAGTTATGTAACACGTTGCCGCCACATTCCTGTCCATCAATGGTGACGAATACACCAACGGTATAGATTCTCATGGGAGAGGTATCTCGACAGTGCACGGAAAACTCCTGGGCACGGCGAACGTCAAAGTCAGATTTGGAGGAGCTAAGGGCTCCAAGGAGTGACGCGCCTTGCCAGCTTCCGATGCAATCCAACAAGTCACTTCATTGGTGGCTTGATTTGTCTCAACAGCATAAGTTTCCAACGGTTGATCACCAACGGAGATCCATGCGGTGTAGTCTTGATGTTTCAGCATGGTTTATGGTAAGTGCACAAAGAAATGTGTCTGTAAGACGCCCACTGCCACAAGCCGCGGAGATCACGTGAATTAGCCTAATGCACCAAGGATGACCAAAGCTTGCGACAATGCCACAACCTCGAGTCATCTTCCGTGCATCGTCAATCCTTTCTAAGAGCAGAATGGCTTCGACAACGTCGGATAAAGTGACTCCAGAACGGCGATCCGAGCTTTTGCAAAACCTTGCAGAAACCCAAAGTCTTGTCGCGGAAGCCTCCAAATCTCTAGCTCATGTTCCCACACTGGTAGCTGTATCAAAGACCAAGCCGGCCTGGATGACTAGTGCTTGTTATGAGGGGGGTCAAAGAGACTTTGGAGAAAATTCTGATGTTGATCTGGTGAACAAGGCGAAGAGGGTCAGTGCTTGCCCTCTGCATACTGGTTGAGCTTGAGGGAACCGATTCGCGACTGATAGCTGGCAGGTCTTGAGGGCCTCCGATGGCACTTCATAGGCGTGATGAAGAAGACAGAAGGAGATGATCTTCGGAGGCAGGCAAGGATGAGAGATCTTGCAGGTACGTGCTTCCGAATTCATCGCCATTCTTACTGTGACAATCATTCCGAAATTCAGCGGTCTCCAGTCTTCATGCCATCCAGAGTCTGACTAGCATTGAAGATGCTGATATCTATAACAATGCCGTCCCCGCCAACCGCACGACACCTCTCAACGTCCTTTTGCAAGTCAACACGTCTGGAGAAGCTCAAAAGTCGGGGCTGCAATATGTGGTTTCCGGAAGTGAAGCTGCTGACTCCCCGCTGTTTAAGCTTGCTTGTCACATCATCGAAAATTGTCCCAAATTGCATTTCCAGGGCCTGATGACTATTGGCTCTCAACAGGAATCTCTCGCGTCGTCGGAGCGGCCAAATCAAGATTTCGAGGCGTTAAAGCAGACGAGAGATGTATTAGAAGAGATGCTTCGAGCCAATCCGGTGTTGAGTGCGAGGTGGGGGGAAAAGGGGCAACTGCTGCTCAGCATGGGTATGACGGCTGATTTTGAGGCTGCCTTACGAGCTGGTAGCCACATTGTTAGAGTAGGGACTGGTATATTCGGAGCAAGACGTATGAAGTGATAAGTAAAGTACCCTCTTGAACACAATCAACTACAGTTTTTACACTAGTGCGATGTGACAGTGAACAAGACGCGTTGTCACGCTCGGTTTGTTGATCACAAAAGGCATACGTGGGAATTCAGCATTCGAACTCCGCCCTCTGTACGTTCGCTCCTCCGCTGATCGTCGTGGCCGACGCCGACGCCGAGGTCAACGGTAACGGCGAACGACTATTAGCCAACGACGCGGGCATCCTTGAGCAAGGAAATTCATGAACAGCACGCTTATTCGCCCTGTTGGAGGACTCGAAAATCCAATGACACCCGCAGATCCCAAACCACCCGCAAAGCGGAAAGCGATCGATGATTCTAATCCACTGGCACAGGCAGCAAAGAAGGCAAAGAAACAGGTATATTATTGCCTTCATGTGCTTTGCTTTTTTACTAATCCCTCGCAGCTGAACGGCGCGTCCAAACGAAAGTGTGAGTGGGGAGTTCCAAGGCAAGTCGCGTTTGGAATGCTGAAACTTCGCGTCTAGACTTTGGCGAAGAACAGCCAGGTGGGCTTGTTATTGTCCGCGCGCCAATATCGCGTCCTTCATCTCCGCAGAACAACCCGTCCTCCCAACCACCCATTACAACTACTCGAGCACCATCCCGTCCTCCATCGTCTCTTTCGCAGCCTATTCCCTCCACCTCCACAGTTCCTGGGCCCTCTAAACCTCCAGCTAAGAAATTCAAGGCTGAATCATCACGCGCACCTACGAATACCAAATCACGCGATGTCCCATCTTTGGCACGTGAGGAACCAGAGATGGATGAGGACATCAGGCAGATGGAATCTGAGACCGATCATCTTCGTCAACGATCACGCGCCAAAGATGCAATCGACCTTTCATTTAAATTCCCTCCTTCTACACCCAAACCCACAGCTCATCGATATCTCTCCGAGGCGCTTCAAACACTACCAGAAAGCGAGACCCCACAAATAGAGCGCAATAAATTACTTCGGGAAGGGGTACCCCTTCCCCCGCGTACCCCACAAGCAAGGACACCTCAACATTCTCGACGAGTGTCGATGAGCGCGCGCGGCAAGCGTATAAGCACGAGTTTCGAGAATACCGGTGTTATCTGTGCGTCTCTTCCCTCTAGTCTGTGTTTCTCCTACGTATTCACGCGTCTGATTGGGTTTTCTTAGCCCAACCTCATCCTTCTGTTTCCGACTCCAGCTTCTATAAACATATTGACTGTGACCTTCCTGATCCACATCGCGCACGTCAACTGCTCGTCTGGTCGGCTGCTCGTGCTATGACGAAACTATCCGAAGCATCATCTTCAAGTTCATCGAAATCCAAACCGTCAAGTAGCGGAAGTGGCAAAGATCCACCTCCGCTTGATGAACGCAGAAAGCAAATTCTGAAGACTGTGCAAGACGACTTCATTCGCATGCTTGCTGAGAGGAAAATCGATACGTCTGTATATGGTCATGGTCCGGATGGGAATGTTGGTGACGAACGACATTTGAAGCCAAATGAACAGAATGTGAAGAATAAAGAGCGGGAAATTAAGTTTCGAGAGCATATCGAGCGGTTCGTTGTTGTCCTAAACTCATGACAATGAGCCTATCTGATGGTTTGTTCACTATACAGTGCACAGGCCGAGTCCGACGCATGGACCCAAGTAGACCACTTCTACAATTCTTACATCACCAACTCCAAGGCGGATTTGGAGAGACGACGTCAAGCTCTGCAACCTCCTTCCTCTGCTAAAGCAAAGGGAAAGCAACGAGCCACTTCACAAGAGCCACCGGATGACTGGGGGTGGCTACTTCCTCGTGAGGACGAACTATCGGACGATTTCCGAGGAAAAATCAATCTGGATCTTATCAGACGCATAATGTCTGACGCGACATCAAAGCCAAAGAACATCCTCGACGAACGAATAGCGGATGTCCCCTTTAAGGTCGATAGTCTGTTTTCATTCATCAACTCTGCGGTTCAGACGACCAACGTGGCTGAATCAGAACTCGATTATCGGTTCTCTCTGCTGTCAATGGCACTTTCAACACGATCACACTCCCTCCCTCCCTCCTCGCATAGCTCCTTTTCGTCACATCTACCTGTACAGAGAGGACTAAGCCAACCTCCACCTGACGATCAACAAGATCTCTTCCGCGCGCTATCACGAGTAGATATGGAACGCCCAGCAGCGAAAGTCGGGGACGCTGCACGACGTGCGGTCCGCGAGGTGCAGCGGGTAAGGGAAGGCGGTGGAGGTGTGAGCGAGCGGCGGTTGACAGGACTGCCATCCGGAGTTGGTGCGACACCCCGCAAGATACCAGGGACACCTCGGCGGAAGGAGCGATGACTATAACGTTTTACTTTTCCTGTGACGCTTGTGTTATCCATTCCTTCTGTCCGCAGGATGGTGTAAGGGAGATGTATCAGATGGCATTACTTGTCCATCGCGTATCTTATTCTTCTAAGTATTGTGGTCTTGCTTGGTCCTGGTTAGTTTGTGTGCCAGCAAGTCGTGTACTGTGGCTAAGAAGGTCAAGGAGGAAGCTCTTTCAATGATGTAGCCATTTAGGGCCGGTGTACGTATGTGTACGTGTTTTGGAGTCCGGAGGATAGGAACTTCAAATCCTTGCATTTTCATTCCTGTCGTCGTTATTCTTCAAGCTTCATGCAATGATCTGTGCTCGTCATGTTTTCCGGTGCTTCAAATGGCTCGAGCGCATGGGCGACCGCTTCACCGGTGCAGCCGGTCCATATTTTGTTGGACTTGCGGTGATACTTCAGACAATTGGAGCAGCTAGCTTTTGTGTGTGGTTTTGCAGTCTAAACGTATGCACTCGTCTAACGGTGAATTCTTAAACGCAGTCATAGTAATTCAACCCAATCTTCCCCTTCCTTGGCTCACAACACCGCCTTGCGTGCTCATCGCGCTCAACCTCTTCATGCACTACTACTATGTATGCACGGTACTACCTGGATTCGTGCAAGACGAAGTCTCGCAACCAAAGAACACTCTCCTCTGGGCCTTGCGCTCGCCAACCCCCCCAAGTTCTGGAGTACGGTGGTCTAACCGCGGCATCGTGCTATTGAGAGCAGGCACCAGTAAGTGCAGGAAATGTGGAGTAATGCGACCAGAGGTAAGTGCGTCTGCTTAGATACAGTCCCAAGAAGCTGACGTATGCTTCACGGAGAGGGCCCACCATTGTCGGATATGTGGTCAATGTGTAATGAAATATGATCATCATTGTCCTGTAAATGCTTGAATAATCTGCCCGCGGGATATTTGCTTACCCGTCGGTTGATTAACCCACAGTGTGAGTTCCCTTTACTTTGGCCCCTCTCTTTTACTGAATTCTCTGTAGGGATAAACCAATGCGTCGGGCTTCATAATGAGAGGCATTTCGTCCTTTTTATGTATGCTCCGCTTCTTTTTGCTCGGTTTCCAGCTCATGCGCTTTCGGTAGGGCTTACTTAGTGTTAGCAACTTTCTGGTTGAGCATCTTAGGCTATTCTCAAGCGCTAGAAGCGCTTGGCCTCAACTTCACTGTGCGTAGCCGGAACAACGTCACATACATCAGTCAATAATAACAATCTCAGAGTCACTGGCCTTATATGGTACCACAGGTAGCTTATATCCTCACCTACATGCTCTCAGTTGTTCTTTGCATTTCGGTATTCATCATGCTCTCCTGGCATCTGTGGGCTGTCGCTCGTGGAGAGACTTCCGTGGAGGCACAAGATCATGAAATCTACAAGCGCGTTGCAAAGGACAGAGGCGATGTACGTTGTGCTTTAGTGGTCACATACATACTGATAAATTATGCAGCATTTTGTGAATTCTTATGACCTTGGGTAGGTGGGATGTTGACCCATTGCGTTAGCGTAATACCTATTTTTGATCTAGAAAGAGCACTAACCTACGCCTATTTTTCAATGTCGGTCGGGATGGATAGTGAATCATGACCTTTGCTCTTTTCCTTGTTCTCTTCTGACTTCCTCTTCACAGCCCGTGGTATACCCTCATTTTGCCCCTGCGCATAATGCCATACACTGATGGCCGTTCATGGGCCCGACGTGAAGGACTTGAGAGACACCAGGGCGTCCAAGAGGGAGAGGAATTGACGGACGATGATGACGACGAATAGACGTCATGATAATTCATTGGTGAGCCCGAAGTTCCTTTCGCATACCTGATGATGAGGTACGCCGGGGCCATATGACTCTTTGCATGCGTGTTTATCACCTGTCGAAAGTTGCTTGATTTACGTCCGGCTGGGTTTGCCTTTCAGGCTTGTCCTTTTATCTGACCTATTTGGCCGCTGTGATCATGTCTTTCATTACTGACCTGCCTCGTTACAGTAACACATTAGTACATCGTGAAGATTCGGTTAATGCGAATATCATATCTTCCGCAAACCAATGTGGCATGAGTATATGTTGCTAGCGTAACGCCGGCTTCATTCATTTTGCAGAAGCTACAGGATGAAGCTTCCCGATGAAGAACACCGATCAAATACCTCTCGCAACCCTAGCAAGAAGCCAAGCTTTTCATTCTTATCATAATTCAGCCGCGAATAATCATATGAGCTCGTGATGAAATCCCTGGACTTCGGCCTCGGATATGATGTGACAATACTGCTCCTCCCTTCATTCACGCGGCTTACTCAAAACTTGGGGCTCAGTGATCAGTAAACCCTGACCCTACTTCCTTGTGAAGTAGTGCGGCATGGTGCGGGGCTCGTAGAGGATGAAGCCGCCGTCGTCCTCCTGACCGATATACATTGAGTATTTGTAGTTCGGCATAAGAAGCGCACTCATTAGCTACGGCACCGCTGCTGAATGGCTGCCTCGCGTTTACGTACCCTGAGCATATCTTATACAGGTCATAGGGGATGTTCCTCTTCCCCCTGCAGGCACGTGCGACACGCTTCGCGCGGATGGAGACATCCATGTGCCTTCCTTAACATGTCCCCGGGGGTTGGGGGTATCTGGACTTGACGATTGAGCACGTGGTCGAATCGTCGTTCTTGTCAACGCATTACCGGACGCTCGTGTACCCTGTCGTGGTGCGGGATGACCAATCCACCACCTTATGAGTGAAGATGCAAGAGACATCTAGACTCAAAAAATGTACTCATAGATGAATCGATGATATCTCAAACATATGAGTCATGACTGGGCGAACCTTCTCTTTCTCACGGAGTTGTTCTACAGGAGAGGAAAGATAGCACGACTTGTCACTCCTATAGCGAATGGTCAAATGTCGGTGAACTGAGGTCTAAGCCTCAGGCAATCCAGTTGTTCGAGTGGCGATCTAAATATATGTGATATCAATACAACAGAATATTGGCATTAGTAAAGTAAGTGCAGAGGATGGATGGAAGCATGTGCGCAAGACGGACTAGATATCATACAAAATCCTACGGGCGCGGACCCAATACCTCGAACACCTCCTTCTCCCTGTCTCTAAATGCCTTGATCCTACTAATGGACAGTCCGAGGGCGTTCACTTTGTTAGCAAACGCCACAGCACGTCCCTCGATACTCCCTTTGCGCTGTCTGCACCCAGGCGTCGCAGGAGTCTTGTTGACACGCACACCATCAATGATAATGCCCTTCAAGCGCTCATACATAGGTTCCGGTATATCCTCGTCACCCCTCTCAATAGCTTTGATCGTCGCCTCGTTGTCGGCAACCTGCATCTCTTGCGCATATCGTCCAATAGCAATAAGCTCCGCCATGAACGGCCTCAGCGGCTCGGGACATGCATTCAACGTGAGCTTGTGCCCTCCGATCTCCCGTCCGCTGACGCACATGATCGCATTTTGATCGGGGAGGATTATTCCATCCGTCGTGGCCACCTCGAGAATGGAAAGGCTGACGGCTGCAAAATGAGCACGTGGGGGGTCATATCTGAAGAGACGCGCCAGGGGGTGCGAGTTGGGAGTTTGGGAGGCTGTGATCTCCTCAAGCACAGCTGCGAGGGCCGAATAGAGGGTTTCGCGAATGAAATCGATTTCAGGAGTGTTGTCGGTGAAAATAGAAGGAGAAGGCGTGCGTGGAGGAAAGGCGGAGAGAACAGAGGAAGGAGAGGAAGAACCCGTATAGGATGAGTCCTTCTTGGGCCCATATCCCGATGGCTCCGGGGCGAGCGAATCTGAGTAAACAGGCGGTGGCACGAAGCTCGTCTTGACCTTCAAACCATTTCTTGAGCCTGCATCTAATGCAGCCTGCAGATCGCTTGCGTATCTATCTTGAAATGTGCGCCTCTGACTGATTTCAATTGCCACGGCGCGGAGATCGGCAGCAATACCAGCGCACTCCCGGTTTGGCGGGATAGATATGGGAGGGAGCCCACAAATAATACGAGCAAGGTCATGCTGGTGGTGAGGTACGAGACCCTGGATTCGGGGCACGGTAGATGCCCAGACGGCTAGAAAGCCAAGAAATGCGGGAGGGCAGTTGTCTGCCGAGAGCTCAAGCGGCGGTGCGGACTTGGTAGCACGAGGAAGTGGTACAGACGGAGGGTTCGTCGTGCACCGAAGGGCAGCAAAATACAAGCATAATGCTGGGCCTGTTGTATGGATGTTAGACGCAACCAACGGAAACTTGCATGATAAGTGTTACTGCAGGTTGCTGCGCACCTGATATCATAAGATCTGCTTCTGCAGACGCAAGAACTTGGTCCTCGATCAGTTTCTCGACTTTTGCCTGGGTGAGGGAGGACTTGAGATAGGTGTGAAAGCTGTTTTGAACATACTCTTCGTCAAGCTGGGATGGAGGCATATGGCAGCTAGTGACTTTTTATCGGTGATTTATATCAGAGAAATATTGGAGCAATATTGTCATAGATTATCATATAATCATCTTTTGGACTAAATCAGGCAAAAACAGGAAAATATCTACCAAAAATACTTAAGGCTATGCAGACCAGTGCTAGCGCCAGCAGCGCCAAGGAGTATGGAGCTAAAGTTCTTGCCAATGTAAAAATTTGAAGGTCCTCGTGCAATGACGCTCTTGTCTTGCCCACACATATATACGTCACTCGCATTCTTTCCCTTCCTCTCTATCCAACCACCATCATGACGTCCTACCTTCAGAAAGCAGGTACGAAGCTCTTCGCGCAGCATCTCGAGCAGTACCAACCACAAGATCCGCTTTACGAGTCTTATACCGACAACCGCGGAAAGCAGCGCCGTAGAAAGGTATGTCCTAACTTCTCATTTGGTTAACGGTACATCGACCTCACTGCTTGCGAACCCACAGCGCGAGGTACCTCCTGGCCTTTCTGCACGCGATGCAAAGATTCTCAAGTCCGTGCAACGCCGTGCCCACTACCTAGACAAAGGCTTCTCGATTTGTGGTCTCAGATTCGGCTGGACATTCATCATTGGCATCGTCCCTGCCGCTGGTGACGTCGCTGATGCCGCCCTCAATTACTTTCTCGTCATCCGCAAGGCAAGGCAGGCTGAGCTGCCAAGTTGGCTCGTGCGCCGCATGCTCGTCAACAATGCTGTCGCGATTTTGAGTGGCCTTGTTCCAGTAGCAGGCGACGTTGTCATGGCCGTATTCAAGACGAATTCGAGGAATGCCGCGCTCCTGGAGGAGTTCCTGAGGATCAGAGGCGAAGAATTTTTGAAGTTACAGGCAGAAAAAGAACAAGGAACGAGTAAGAGTGCGCCCGGGAAGGATACCCAGCAGGTGAAACCTGGTGCAGGCATGTCAGATAACGCAGAAGCAACTGCACCCCGGGCTAAGACAAAGTTCGTGCCCTGGGGTCGAGCAAACCGCAAAGACAAGCAGCGGGCCCCAACACCCGGTGAAAAGGGAAGGTTTGTTGAGGATGTGGAGCCAGATACCTCAGGACCCAGTGGAGAGGAGGGCTCCGGTGCTATTAAGATGCAGGACAGATGATGTTATTGCATCATCTGGTTGGAGGTTCTGCAATCTAGCCGTAATCCCAGACCACACTCTGACTTATTACTCCCTTCCCCAAGTACTGTAGCTATACACGTAGTTATGTCTGTCTGTCTTTGATCGTGCTAATAGTTTATCGATTCCACGTTCAATGTACCTTTACTATTGCATTCATCAATCATACAACTACTACGAGCAATCACCGGTTCAGACCTTTTAGGTTAGTGTTTGGGTTAGTGCGTCTTTCATCTCCCCTAAACGAAGGAAGACAATCGGCGCAGAATCTCAAGCTATGCGGTGACACGCCCGAGCTAAATTAGATTAGGGTGTTTGTGCCGGAAGGATCCCAGTCAAGTTGGCAGAGAATACCGTCCTTCATAATAGACTGATCAACTTGTGCTTGTGACCCAGGGTATAATCTGAGAAGTCATGGATGAACTAGTACTACTCTCCCGTAGCAGAGAAGAGGGAAGATAGTCGTTCTTTATCGATGAATAGACTATTAAGGTAGTGAGCCGTCCATAAAGTACCTACCTTAAACTGGAAAAATGATACCCGTTGTCACTGTCACTCGAGGCGAACCCTTGTGAGCTGTTCGTTCGATCGTCCTCGTCTGCACACCGCGAAAAGGTTGTTTGCAACCTGAGGTCTAGTGTTCTGGTAGTTGTCATCTCATATTAAAACTACAACGAGGTGCAGGAAGGCTCTTCTTTGCTTCGTTCCATAGAAGTCAGTGAACCCCGGCCCGAGATAGACCACATTCGATTTCTTATCGATAACTGTCAAAAGCCCTAGGCCGGTATTGCTGGAGGTTGCGGGAAGATACTCACACATGAGTACTGAGCAATGACGTGCAACTTGCCTAGCATCCATGCCTAAATATCTTCCCATGTAAGTTGTTAAAGGTTGAAATTCTGATCGTGTCTCATTGGTGATTACCTCGCGTAAAAATACAACTCGTTGATTTATTTGATTACAGTGAGGGTCATCTCGTTCAGGCAGAGCGGTGAAGGATGGTGCATGAATTGCTGCTGATAATCGGCAAGTCATCAGTGAGAAAAGAGAGGGCAACTTCCACCAGATGCTTGATCATCATGTTTGGTCGTAAAACATACGTATACAAAACGAAATAGCGCAGAATTCATGAGGAAATTCATTTATTATCATTCTGTAAGCGAAAAGGCGCTGAGGCGATGCTGCGCGCTCGGCTACGTGCAGATACCGCTCTTGATGAGCAGAATGTTTTCAAGTTGGACCTTTAGATGCGGTGTTACTTGCCCCTTCAAGTTGATGGGAGGCGCTGATGGCTTAGTGTTGCATTTCTCATGGCAACGTCGGCGCACCAAGGCGAATCCATTATAGTCTACATACTACTGTTTTGCTATCCGAAGAGTTTAGTCTCGAAGAGGTTGGGTGCACAATGCATATGGCAATGCTGCCAGCACATATAGCAACGGGTGCGTATATAGAGAGCTGCACGCAGAGTAGCCATCGATTCATTCCCCGCTTGCAACGACAATAATCACAACGACAATGGTTATCAAGATACATGGCCACGCTGTAGCTCCTCTCGTACGCCTTGTCGCTGAAGTCTGTCAAGAGAAGGAAGTGCCGTACGAGCTTGTGAATGTAGAAGTCTACAAAGGGGAGCATAAAACACCCGCCTTCAGAGAGTTCCAACCCTTCGGACAAGTTCCCTATATGGTTGGTGACACATTGCATAACCGTGACAGATGTTGACGCAACAGCCAGGACGACGATGGATTCATTCTCTACGAATCCAGGGCCATTTGCAGATACATTGCAAAGAAGTACGCGCCACAAGGCACCCCAAACCTTGTGCCCAATGACCCGAAGGCAGAGGCACTCTTTGAACAAGCGGTGTCAATCGAGGCGTCAAGCTTCTACCCATTTGCATTGGGTATTGCCACGGAGAAGATTATCAAGAAGTGAGTACTTAACTTTCCGCGGGGTTCTTGGCCGAAACAACTTCAACAGGCATCGTGGTCTGGAACCCAACGAAGCGAGGGTATCCGAACTGCTGAATCATCTGAGTGCAAAGCTTGATGTATACGAGGTTATACTCGGAAAACAGGCGTATCTTGCTGGAGACGTAAGGAGTGACAATCGTTGCGACCGTATGCCCTGCTGAAAAGGAGCTTTACAGAGCATTACCTTGGCCGATCTATTCCACCTTCCTTACGGAACCATCGTGTTCGAAGAACTGGGGTACGACATGTTGGGAGATAGACCGAATGTGGCAAGGTGAGCACAACGTTGTACACGCTCAGGGCGGGCATGACAGCTTAGCATCCTAACTTACCTCACAGGTGGTGGAAGAAGATCACTTCGAGACCTTCGTGGGTCGCAGTCAAAGTCAAAGCATAACTTGTTAAACAGTAGTAAAAAGGTCAACCTTGTCGAATTGGACACTATCTTGGAACTCTTCTAATAGTGACATGTCTGTATGACCGGATGCTACAGCGAAAACGGCTAATATAAAAGATTATTGAATAGGAAGTTATGGGAACTCTCAGAAATCTGGGAACGTTCGGCATCTCTGCCACACACCCATCTTCTTTGAGCCCGTGTACTAAAGTCATGATAATGCGTATTTGACAGGTGAACAAACTTTTTGGTGCCAGTTTCTGGTCAACGTTCTCCTTTTCTAGGGTCGATTCCACGCTGTGATACTTGTTCTGTAGTTTTACCGGTACTGTACAGTAAGTACTGTTGGGGTGGACTCTGGGTTAGAGTTCGTAGTAAGTCTAAAAATATCCAAATTGGCCGATGGGCATTGCCTATGCTCGGTGACTAAACTGTTATGCGGCGGTTAGCTCCGTCTTCATGCGTATTGCGCGTCCTCGACGATTTGCTGGCGTGGCGCAGCATATACTTACAGTGACTGGTTTGTCATTGCTCAGTGACCTCCCGTTATCCGGACCCTGCGCAGACGCCACATGGAGTTCGCGACTTGGCAAGTTTAACTCATAGTAAGTACCGTCGTCTACCACGGGTATCTTCTTTCCGAGGTTCGACTCGGAACACCATCTAAGCTCCCCTCCTCGTCATATGCACGTTCAAAATCAGGGTACTACTGGTCGGACGCGGCGTAAGTATTATGAAGCGAAACGCTGGGAAGTTGGGGCAATGGCTTTGAGACTCCTTGTCGTGCAGTCACCGCGATGCATTGCAAGCCTCGGGTTCAACCACAACACTTAATGTGACTCAAATCAAAGAACAGGGCGGACACCAGGAGACACTTTATACCTAGCAGAATTTGCGAGACGTAATGCATGTCTCATCGATCTTTACTCGGAACAATCTAACACCTACTGCCAGAAAACACCATCATCTATCGGAATACAGGTTCAATGGTGGGTACACGTGAGAAAAGTTCGCATAACTCCTCGCAATCTGACTTCTTACCTGAAAGTGATTTCTTGTACCACCAGCGAGACCTACCGATTGCGTCGCAATCACACTTGACCTTGATAACTTTTCTATACCTGCAATATCACACGCATTTTGGAAAGGTAGGAGGGCGAAGTTGATCACGAAATTTCAGAATCCTTCCATTCCCCTGCACAGTCCAAAGTTTATCTTTAAACCTATTAATGGTTTTAAAGCTCTACGGATTAGGTATCCCTATAACCACGCTCCGCTCAGTGTATTAAAGGAAAAGGACGCACCATTAGAGCTCATTGCGGTCGATCTGTCCAAGAGTGCGCACAAGGCCCCTGACTTTGTCGCCCATTAGCCTTTCGGTCAAATGAGAGCGATCTGCCGTTACATCGCCGCGAAATACGCTTCTCAAGGAACACCCCTCATTCCCGCCGACCCCATTGCCAATGCCTTCTTTGAGAAAGCTCTATTGAAACAGCAAACTTTGACTCTTTCGTCTCTGAATTGACCTGGGAGCTGGAGTTCGCCCTGTAAGTTCTACCGTCACCTGCACCATACCGTACTCTGCAACTTTCGATATAGGTGGCTTGGAGGGAAGACCGACGGAACCCGTGTCGCACATCTGAAAAACCAACTCTCTGCTAAG
The DNA here is from genome assembly GCA_029603245.1 of Rhizopogon salebrosus TDB-379. Classification (NCBI taxonomy): domain Eukaryota; kingdom Fungi; phylum Basidiomycota; class Agaricomycetes; order Boletales; family Rhizopogonaceae; genus Rhizopogon; species Rhizopogon salebrosus. The sequence goes on along the minus strand of MU837018.1, from coordinate 182,679 downwards.
CATGATGCTTACGATGTCATCCTCGACAAACATAAATATTTAACTGGAGATGTGAGCGTTCAAATGAAGGGCGCTAACGTAAATATAGGAAATCATTCTGGCCTCTTTCACCAGCCTTTTCGTAAGCCCGTTTTAGGGATTGGTATTGACGAGTTCAGCGGCCGCCTTAACTTCTCAAGGTGGGCCATTACTCATTGCCTGCAGATTAAAAGCTGATAGTTTTTGGATAGGTGGTGGAAAGACCTCACGTCCGGGCCTTCCTGACAAGCGATGAAGGAAGGTCTCTGACTGACACAGGACATGGTAACAGATTAAGAACGGCAAATAACATGTACTTACCAGATATAACTACCTAAATATCTGTGTGTTCTATGTAGTTGTATTGTTCAAACTTCGACGCCTTGGGACGGTGCGGTGCAAACATTAGAGTTGGCCACTGCCTCGAATTGCCTGACCTCATCAGTGATCAGGAACGTTTGTAGAGTCCGGTTCTTCGGGGAGTACCCGTAGTTGCCTTGTGATATATATACCAAAATCGAAGAATCACTACAGCATCTAACGTCTTAGTGTTGAAGGCAGACCTGGAAGTGCGAGATCCAGGCTCCGGAATGATCGTGGTACGTTCCATCTTCATTGAGGCGATGATATAACAGACGTGGGATCTCGTGGGATGGAAAATGCTTGCAGGCCAATGTGCGCAGTGGACCCGAATGAATGCATGCCTGTCGACCTGGGCTTGGCATGAGTCTGTTAGGAGCACTGACAACGGCGATGGAGCACAACACCATATCCAGGCAAAATTCACTGAAGCATGAGCTCTCCGTCCATAATGTGGTGACAAATACCACGAATCTTTACATTAGAACGGAGGTGTGGCACTCGCTGTTCTTCTCCTGGAATGCAAAGAAGACATCAGGGGAGCATATACCAAGGAACGATCAATCTCGGACGACCCCGCAACTGGTGGGGTTAAGCAGCAGCTCTTCTCGCATGAACTCGACTTACCAATCCTGTCGGCAAATCAACATATCATCGGCCACATCGGGATTATCATCAAGAGCAAGGATGCCCTGCTCGAAGTGATTGGCGAATCTAAGCGAGAATGATCCATGGGACGCTTCCTGCTTCTCACTGGTCAGCAAATCAGTCAGCAACTTGAAATCAGTCAGCAAGGCGATAAATAAAAACAACGTATCATTGCCAAACCATTTTCCTCCTTGTTTCGTAATGCCTCGAAGGCATGTGGAGAGACCGTAGGAAGAAGAGTACTAGTATAGGTTTCTGGTAAGGCGTTAAGGATTGGATGACGTCACTAAGCCTCGGGACATACCGAATCTACAGCTTGCCGGATTTGGGCACTTTTGCTCAACGCTTCAAGTTGTGCTGATGCATGTTATACGTTCAACGATAATCAAATTATCAAGGTGATTCCTCAACAAAGAACTGGCTAGGCAGGCATACACGTCTATTCGAGTTTGCGGGGACAATAACATAAGATAACGGATTCATGAACCCAATTCTTAGTGATCTTTTCCTATGAAATCTGTGGCCACCGCTTTGGTGCAATCTAGCTTGTTGCTGCCAGAAAACGCCGTCGGCAATACGAAAACGGGGGACATCTTCTCAGTGATCGGGTACAGGTAGCGTAATGCCTTCTAACGCCAGTTGACTTCTTACAGCTTCTTGCCTGGAGAGTGCTTTCTGTTCTCACCAGCAGGACCTACCACCGCATCCCAATCACCCCTGACTTTAAACAACAGTCTCTGTATACCAACAGTCTCTCACGCGATTTGCATAAGTAGGAGGATGAAGTTGATCATGAAGATTCAGAATCCTTTCATTCCCCTACACAGTCCAAAAAATCATCTCTCAGCCTATTCAAAATGGTTTTAAAGCTCTACGGATTCACCACCTCGACGTGCTCGCTCCGCGTCGCAGTAGTGTTGAAGGAGAAGAACGTACCCTTCGAGTTCATTCCCATTGATCTGACCAAGGGCGAACACAAGGCGCCCGGGTTCACCGCCCATCAGCCATTTGGTCAAGTCCCTTACATTGTATGACCGTTTCCTATGCGTGTAGAACGACTGCTTATAGCTTTCCAGGATGACAATGGTTTGATTCTCTTCGAATCGAGGGCGATCTGCCGTTACATCGCCACGAAATACGCTTCGCAAGGAACTTCCCTCATTCCCACCGACCCCGTCGCCAACGCCTTCTTTGAGCAAGCTGCGTCGATTGAAACATCCAACTATGATCCTTTCGTCTCTGGGTTGGCCTGGGAGCTGATGTTCACCATGTAAGTGCTACCGCTACCTGCACTATACCGTGTTCTGCAACTTTGATATAGGTGGTTTGGAGGGAAGACCGACGAAGCCCGTGCCGCGCATTTGCGAACCCAGCTCTCTGGTAAACTTGATGCTTACGATGTCATCCTCGGCAAACAGAAGTACTTGGGTGGAAACGTGAGCGCCCTTGCATGCGAAAAACAATTTGAGTAGTACTGACACGATGATAGAACATCACTCTTGCTGATCTCTTCCACCTGCCGTACGGTGCAGTCGTTCTGAGCATTGGTATTGACGAGTTCAGCGGCCGCCCCAACGTCTCAAGGTGGGTCATTACTCGTTTGCTACTGATGAAGCGCTAATAGTATTTGGGTTAGGTGGTGGAAAGACATCTCATCCAGGCCTTCCTGGGAAGCAGTGAAGGCAGGTCTCTGAGTGTCAGGGACATGGCCAAGCGATCCATATTAAGTAGTACCTAACACTATCAGATGAGATCGATGTAAAGAGCCCAAGTATTTTGTATGCCTATATTGTTCAACTTGAAACTCCAAAGGCCTGAGACGACCCGGATGCGTTGCAAAAACTACGGCCTAAGAGCCGACTGGCAGACTGGCAGTCAGTCGCCCACGATGTACGCGCGTATCTGTTGAATTAATATTTATCAAAGTCAAACAGGATTGAAGGCAATCAATATTCTAATAATAGATTTCGAACAAGTACCTACGCGATTACATCATCAACTGTGGAAGCTCACCTCAAACCTCCGAGTTGGTGACTGTTGTATGTAACCTCATTCTCCGCTGTCATGGACGAATTCGCTGTCGAAGACGAGAAGAAGCCTTTTGATGCTGATGCACACAACGATGAAGACACCCAACCAGACCCTGATGAGGAGCTAATGCTGGACAAGGGAAACGGGAGAGTTTGGCTTGTCAAGGTGAGCGTCCCTACCCCCATGGCGGTAGAAAAAGGTGCTACCTATTCTTTGCTTCCACGAACCATTCGATTCCTGGTGCTCTCCTGCGACTGAAGATACCGAAGCACCTCATGGTTCGTTGGGCGGCCATTGACGCAGAAGACATCCATCTTGCCACAATCCGAGTATACAAGGATGCCGTCAGCCCATCTGGTCGATCCCCTCGCATTTTCTTGTTCTTGCCGCCTGACCCAAATGACCCAACACCACGGCATCCCAGCTTGCCTGTCTTCTCTCCCGACTCGGCTTTCATACCTTCTGGCGAGGGCGGGATGCAAGTGGACAGATATGAACTTGAAATGGTTAATGAGGACGTCGAGAATCAGCTCGTAGTTGCAGAACGTCCCAAAGATCCTGGACCCACTGGATTAAACTCGGCTTCGTTTAACCCTCGAGCTAGGACGACCATTCTAACGGGTCGCGTTAAGCATGAATGTAATCTTCGTCCCCTCTTCAACGAGTCGTACAGACAACAAATGCGCGAGCGAACACGAAAATACAATACCCCACGAAGACAGATCCTCATGATCGAAGAGGCTGGTGTTAGTCGTGGAGGTATCAATAGGTTGAGCAGTGGAGTCAACGCAGGATCATTCGCGGATATGATTGTCTGTTTCCTCTTGTTCAGATCGACGCTGGTGACTTACTCGGGCTCATAGAAATCGAAACCAAAACCTGCCAAGGGTACATTTGAGCGTATGGCGCGTATGCCACGCAACCAACTCCTCGACCTTCTCTTTTCACTCTTTCGCGAGCAACCCCGGTGGAGCATCAAACCACTGCGCGAGCGCACTCAACAGCCCGAGGCATATCTCAAGGAAGTCCTTACTGCTATTGCTACCTTAAACAGGAGCGGAGAGCATAATGGATTGTGGGAGCTAAATGATGTGTTCGCCAAAGACGGGGTATGTTATTTAGATATCGTCGTTTTTCAGAACTGAAGTCTAGAGAGCAGATGAAATCCGAGAATGTCCCTGGACCGAGTTCTCTTCCAGGAGGGAGCTCTGGTGACGTTGCTATGGATGACTATGATGACGATGAGGACGAGGATGACGACATGGAGGAAGTTTCATAGGTTTGCATCATGGACAGGTCTCAATGGTTCACTATTGTTTTCATTTTGTACAGTTGATCCTGGAACGCTGTTTTACAAACTTTCCGTGCTACCCGTGTGAATACAGCTCGGCTCCGAAGACGGCGCTAAATTGATGGGGAGTCATGTCATATAAATTCCTTCGACGCCGCTCCAGTGAAATTTGACTCAATGGATTCCATCCCGTCATTACTCGGTGACGATCAAGGCAACTATAGAGTTCATGTCGTGGGCAACTGTGGTGCGGCATCCGGTTTACTCATTGTCTTATTATTGACACGGGTCTTCGGCAGGCTCTGGCAAGGTAGAGAACTTATTCTCCATGTTCATCATGTAGCATCAACTCTCGAAGTCGACCTTAGGCGCATATATTGCTGCTAAGCTCAGCGTACCGCACATTCCTCTGGATACACTTTTCTGGGGACCTGGGTGGACACAGCCTTCAAGTGACGAGTTCAAGGAAAGAATTTCTGCTGCAATGGCACGCTCCGAGGGATGGGTCATCGACGGTAATTATAGCGTCCTTGGTACGCTCGTCTCAGACCATGCAACAGATATCATCTGTACGTCTTTTAATTGATTTATTCTGGATAGTGGCCGAAACATCCGTGCCATACATTGTTAGGGCTTGACCCTCCTATATGGTTCTACTTACCGCGACTCCTTTGGCGTACACTTCTTCGCCTGTTTAGGATGGCCCCGACCTGCGCAGAGGGGTGCAATGAAAGTTGGGGAGATGCCTTATCCAAGGAAGGTATCGTATGGTACTGCATTTCCCACCATGGGAGCTGCAGACGCAGGTTCGGCGAAATGCTCGCTCGCACCTCGGTTGACAAAGGAGGGAATATGAGGCGCCTCAATGAGTGGGATGGCGATTTGGCGGCGTGGAAGGCAGGACTGGAGGAGATGTTGCGCAAGCACTAAGTAGTCTGCTCGTCTGATTGGAATATGTTGGACCCTCAAGCGTAATGTTAGTAATTTCTGGGCGCGGCATAAGTGGCCGCACAGGTGGACATCAATTGAGAGTACTATATAGTATAAGTACTCTATGTAGAATTCTTTTTGATCCCAGTTTGGTATAGTTCCTCGCGTAGGGTTGAAAAGACATGAAATTTTCAACGTAAAATGAGTTCTTCTCTCAGATGCCGAATTTCTGTCACGATCGAAGCTCCACTAATATGTATAAGACAGAGTTGTGAGAGTTGTGAAACGATGCCGGTCACCAGTGAGTTTCTACTCGCCGGCAGGTAATAGCGGACTCCGGGCTGATGAGTCTCCACTAGCAGGAGCCTGTTCTAAACTTCTGTGACTATTCTTGCCCGGTTTCTGTTGCCCGTGGGCTACATGTTGCCAACACCAAGCCGGTCGTGTAAACTTTAAGCTTGAGATCTAATTCACATTCCAAACAGAACAAAAATCTCGTAATATGTGCGGAACGGCTGGACTACCCTGCCCGAAACCCTGAAACCGTACTTGTTCTAATTGGATGGGAATAAAATATGAAGTGCCAGCCATCTATGAGTGTTGCCATCTTCCCCCCTCCTCGCTTGAAGGAACTGTGCATTGGTTGTGTCCAAACAAGATGCCACTCACTCCTGCGGGCATTTCGTACGTCTCAAAGTTTGCCCAGATACTGGCACTGATCATACTGGCACTGAATTACATAGGTTTGGGCCGTTGCTGGTAGGCTTTGCCCTTAACACAATTTTGTATGGTGGATTGGTCACCTCAGCACTCATATACTTCTCTTCCTTCAAAAGGTGAGCAATACGGTCTAATATAATACTTATTTGACACTCAACTTTCTGTCAGTGACGGTAGATGGATACGGCTTCTCGTATGGAGTAGTTTTGAACTGGTGGACTGCTGGCTAATTCTGCTTCAGGTGGTAACTCTCTTGATATTGGAGACGACCAATGTGATTCTGGAGTTTGTCTACTTGAATGACACTCTCGTCATTCACTTCGGTGCGTGAGTCACTGTTCTTTCACTGGATGCAGAGTCCGAACAGGATGTAGGAGATCAAAGCGTTCTGTCCAGAGCCAACTGGGGTGCGTCGTATGCTGATGATTTGTCCAGTATGGTTGTCTCATTCGAAATCTAGTCTTCTCGTTACGTGCGTAGTGCTTCTCTTCCGTATTCATCTGTCATCATGCCAGTAATCGCCTATAAAACTAGTACCAGGCATAACGGTATCTTTGTTTCTATTATCAGTTTATGTTACTCGCTAACCGATATCCGAGGGTATTGTAACCACTCTTGTCCAACTATTCTTCGCTTGGAGAATCCGCGTTTTGACGTCTAGGGTCTGGTTATTCGGGATCATTGCCGTGCTTGCGAGTGCTGCATTTTGTGGGTAGTCTCACCGTCTAAAATCTCCGTTATCGTCTCATTCCGTCTCATTCCTGCCAGTTTGTGGCATTGGAACCACGATTGCAATCAACATGGTGCCGATATTCACTCAGTTTCATAGATTTGAAGTCGTTTTTGTCATCGGGCTGGCCTCTTCTGTGGTGGACAACCTCCTGATCACTGGACTACTTGTGCACTCCCTGGTCTGTTTTTACTGATTTACGGGGCATGCCTGCTTTAATAAGTTACAGAGAAGACATAAAACTGGTTTCATGGACACTGATGATATCATCAAGAAGATAATACGAGGTACATGACTTTCAGTCTGTTCTTGTGTTACTCAGCTGGAAATGGGAACTGGTATTTTAGTCACGCTGCAGACCGGTTTGTTGACAGCAATATGGACCCTCATTGACCTGGCCGTATATATAGCGCTTGTGAGTTGGTCGTCCCTGGCCTTCAATTTGTGCTCACGGGTTTGTTTTGTCAGACCGATGGCCTGTAAGTAATATCTCTTGAGCGGATATCAAAAGTTAATGCCCCACAGGCATCTCGTCTTCAATCAATCGCTCGCTAAATTTTACACAATTTCTTTTATGTCGACGCTGGTAGCTCGTCCACGAGATCATCCTTACACTGACTTCACTGTTGTAAATGGACCACAACTGGAGAGAAGGGTTCGTCATATTCCCTTGCGCGGCTCGCGATGCCAAACTTTTCTCCAAAGATCAACGGCTAACTGGCAATTCAGGATGGTCACAATCCCCTTGAATATAGAGATGTAAGGCATCTCCCATCATACAAAAGCTTTGCCCCTCTTAACCTTCACTAGAGGACCTCTGATTTGGTATTCGACGCAGTGAGCTTGAAGAAATTCGAAACAATCAATGGCGTCACGGACAACCGCGTAGTCGCATAGAGCATCCACAGAATACATCATGTATCACGTCAATCTGTACCATCACTACCGCAAGCATGTAGATACTAGAAGGACGTTGACTGTTTTATAATATTTAATATCGTATTGACGGTGTTTATGCGCAGACAATTTACATACACAGAAGACTCTTCCAAGCCTCGTGCACACAGCAATAACTATTTACCTCATACAGTATTACAGATCGCGATGCATCCTCTTTACAGTAAGTATGTATTGATCGACTTATTCCCCTATCGCCTATACAGCCTAGTTCCTTCAAGCTCTAGGCATTCGGGTCGCACAGATCCTTGCGTTAGTTCAGTCTTCCAATTCCCTTAGCCTGTCGTGTCCGACTCGCGAATACTGGCTTCCGCCACACCAAGATCTATATATGCGACGCACCCTACGTCCTGGATAGTATACAAGGACTGAGTGTAAGTGTATCTATCATATTTCGGGGAGCCCTGAGAGCACAGATGTATAGTTGAATGTCGACACTACAAATGATGTCACAACGCACTTCCAAGGGTGACTTCGCACAACTTCCTTAACATATTCGCGCGGGCGAACCTCGCTCTTTAACAAGTAGCCCTAAAGCGCAGCGACGTTGGTGGCGAATGAATCAATTCATCCTCAGGGATAGCGCCCGCAAAACGCTTAGCAGGCCCAGAGATCTCAGTCTAATCAAGCACTTCCCGCTTCGGCAGGAGGTGGTTTTTATAGGGGACGCCAACGTTCTTGGACGACTCTGCCGATGGTGATGCGGCGGTGGTATCGGTGGACTTACATTGGAAGAAACACCGCCCCCGGCTTGTCATTTCATCGCATGCCCGATGACTACAAAAATATCCATGCGGCATGGATGACTGAAGGCTGGATCAACGCGCTCAGTATGACTAGTCGTTGTAAAACAAAGCATATCAGTGACGAGGAATCAGAGAGGAATCATGACAATCAACAGGCCTTCTGCAGTCGAGACCGTTTGAAGTACACTCATTTAAACTCAATGCTGACCCATCGTTAGTCCCACTCCACCAGCTGACAATGCATCGCTGTATTACTGATGGAGCGCACGAACGCATTGTGATCTTCAAAAAGTAAAAACCAATCAATCTCGATACGAGCATAATGTCCCATTACGCAGTGAACCGTACCTGGATGGTACATGACCCATCATTGTTGTCAGCGTATTGTCGCCCTATGTTCCAGAACCGTTGATAATCGGCCAAGCCATCCCCACCCGTTCGATGACAAGCTGACGACGTAGATGTCCAATGCAAATTCACCCAATGAATGTATCGATGAAGTTTCACCATTATTATTACCAACAGAGCGCGAGTATCACTCATAATCATGCAAACCTTCCCGGACATCGTGCAACAGACTCGGACATCTACTAGGGAAATATGTCACTGCACTACGCTGTCAGTCTTATTTTACTAACAAAATAATCGAGGGTTCTGATAGCATTGCATATCATTCTGGAAGCTCAAGCGTTCACTCACCAATCTTCAGAACATGAGAAGTCTTTGCAATTTCCGCAGCACCGTGACCTGAGAGTATTTCAGCCTTAAGGTGTGTTTACACTCACATCAGGAACGGACAAGTCAAAACAGCATCTTTCAGGACAGTGGTGTGAACGCCAGGCCCTTTATCCTGTAGATAGGGGTGGTCCGTCAGCCAACGCCGACCCGCATGAAGGAAGCGGTCACACTTCGCGCCGCCACCGTGATTCCTCAGAAACTGGGGTGCGCGGCGTTTACATAATCGTATATATACAGATCGATATCGGAGGCTTTGAGATGGTGCTTTCTCTTTACATACAATAGAAACCACAGAGTATATATCTAAAGGCGTCTGGTTGATATCCCAGATCACTACCCACCACCGAGCGAACACGCCAGTCGTCGATATGGCATCAGCATCCGATGACGATGTCGCCACGAAAGATCTGCCCATCTTGTCTAAGAAATTCAACATCACTGATATCAAGCAAGACGCACTCAAATGGGATAAGGAGTGGGAGGCTGCGATTGCCTCGTCGAGTGCAGCAGACGTGCTCACGGAAATATGTAATTTCCTAGATGACTCTCGCCTCACCCCAGATGTCCTGGAGTTCTTGCACTCGGAACTCCGCAAAGTGCAAGAAAGTGCAGCTGGTATCTTGCGCACCATCTTTGACAACGGTCAAAACTTTAACACCGTTTGGCTGTTGTTGGATGCTTCTGAGCAAAGGAGACATATCCTTGATGGCCTGAGGAAGGCATTTGAGTCACGTCAGAGTATGACGCTTTGGGGCCAGGATTGCCGTGCTCTTTGCCCAGAGATCACAGTTTCGAACTTCCTATTGCAGGGCGGGAAGGGTTTTCTCGACTTCCTCACTCGCACGTTGGGGGTCCTCGAGTCTTCTGAAACACCAGCGTTCTTACCAAACCAATGGTGGGAGCAAGCATCAAATCTACCAAACCCATGGTGGAACGAGGCATCGAATGAAACACCTACAACTGAACAGAAATCTAGGAGTACTAAGCTTGTTTTTGAAGTCGCGACTATCGATAGGAACAAGTTTATCGGTAACATTTCCCGGCTCTTCGGACTCTTTTGCAAGTCTGAAAGCTAGTGAACAGGCTACTTCGCAATGTTTTCAGTGACCTCGATTTGCCACGACCTCGCCCATCGTAGCGAGGGGATGAAAGATGTCCTAGACATCGTGGAGAATTCAGATGGGGCTTTTTCTCGATCCTTAGCAAATGCAAAGACGACTCTTAGGGACAAACCCCTTGTGCGCTGCGAGAACTGCACGAAGACACCAGAAGAAATCGAACCGGGTGTTCGCTTCATGGTATGCAGTACTTGCAAATCAAAGCTCAAGTTCGAGGTGCACTATTGTTCTCGGTAATCGTGCTGCAAATCACACCTTATCCACGATCGCTCACGTTTCAATCCATAGAACTTGCCAACAAAAAGACTGGCCAGTTCACAAAAGTGCATGTGGCAAGAAGAAAGTGTCAAAGGGTCTGAGCGGAACCAAGGGAGACAGTCTTTGGGCTTTCACCGATCCCGTTACCGAAATGCTTCGCAACTGTCGAGGGAAGGATGGACACATCAATCTTAGAGATATGGGCATGGGTCCCGCAAAAGGCAAACGCTCCCCTGCCGCAGAGCGTCAAGCTGCGATGCTTCAAGCCGACAGAGACGTTGATTATTTCCTCTTCACTGCGAGCGGTGAACCGGTTCGCCTTGTGATTAATGATCAAGCAGTGAAGATGACCTTCAGAATGGTTCGGGGTATGGTCGTTATGCAGACTGATCATGATACCGGCATTGGGGCTATGACGGAGTACATACTCAAACTCATGAGCGGATATCCTGGGCTGAGTCGGCGTATCATCCTGGAGCAACTGTGCGCAGAATACGGAGATGACACCGCCCAAAAAGTGGCGGAGTGGGAGCGGAAGGGTCCACAGACTGGAAGCACTTGGGTAGAGTCTTGGTCGAAGAATCTCTCTAGTATGTTTGGACACGTCCTTCGGATGACCAAGGATATCCCAAAGCTTAAGTGGTAAGTACAGGTTTTATTCTCGTTTGTCGTACATAATTTCACTGGTCTGCGTTTACAGATCGCGGCGCACATCTAGAGACGCGGAGGTTTCCAACGCAGCTTTCCCCTCGCACGCGTCAAATTACTTACTTCATAAAAAATAGCTCGTCCTGATTTTTTTCATGTTCTTCATGAGTATCGTGTTGGTCGATGATCATTCGAAAAGTTGTAGAGTATGTACTCGTCGTTCAACTTGGCGGGTAGTGTTAGTTTACATTCACTACATATGCATCTCAGTCTAAATCCAGTTCACTTGTCGTAAGTTTGTTTACTACAACGATGCCTCGACTCAACGCCAATATAACGGGGTACTTCCGTGGGCCTTTACGATCCTGCAAGCCTCATCAAGGGCATCAACAACATCCTGCGGGAGAGGCCCTTTCTCCGAGTCAACGCAATTTTGCTCCAATTGCGCTGCACTGCTAGCGCCTAGGATAATTCCATCTTCTGGAGTCAATAGAGAATGATGCTGGCACCAACGAAGGGCAACCTCTGTAAGACGAAGACCATGCTCGTCCTATTTTGGCTCATCAGTTCTATGGACCTAACGAGTAAAAGAGGGACATACGGCAGTGGCCTTGACGACTCCGAGAGCCTTGAGGTACCCTTCCTTAAGGTATCGTGCTCGGTACATTTGGCCCATCCTCGAGTTCGGGTCAAAGCGACCACCCTCGGGAGCTTCTTCCTCCGTGGAAAGTACTTTGCCTGCGAAGAGACCACCGCTGCACCTCATGATGAGGTTTCCTTCACGAACAAGATTCGGATCCCCACTCACGCTAACGGGTTGTAAATGACGAGCCGCATGCCATACTTCCGGCAGCAAGGAAGAAGCTCGGTCTCCATCTCTCGCGTAATCGCGTTGTACATCCTATACGGACTCGTAAGCACGTTCTCTCACCATCAAGCGCTTGTACGAACACCTGGTAGATCTTCGGTAACACATAGCCGTTCGCTTTGCAGATCCCGACTACTTCTGCGACCTCCCAAGCTGCAAAATTGCTGTTTCATGGCTTAACCCTAGAACTTATCGAGAGTAACCCATGAAAGATTACCGTACCTCAGACCGAATATCTCACTGATTCCAGTCAGACTCCCTTACACGATCGCTTAAAGATACCTAGGCACTCACAAGCGACCCTCCTTATAGAGGTTGTTGATCTCTCGGGCGGTGTCCTCAAAGGGAACGCTGCGATCGGGTGCGTGCAAATACAAAACCCGTACTTTGTCGCGCTTCAGGTGTTGGAGCGACGTGAGGAAAATAGACCGCAGCTTCTTCGGGCTGTGGTCTCCCGGATTGACGGGGTACACCCTAAGCGCCAGCGGGTTAGTTATATCCTTTTTAACACTAGCATAAGAATCATGCGACGCACTTGGTGTCGATCGTCGCATCCTTCACATCGAGCTTGGCCAAGACCTGGGGATGAAAGTAATTTTGTGGGAAATGGGTTCGACGAGCCTGTATGCATGCGCCGCACCTGTTCAGTGGTCCCCTCGGCGTATATACGTGCGGTGTCCAGTTCGGTATGGCCGTGACTGAAGAAGGTGTCCAGGACTTCCTGAGCGTCCTTCTCTGCGGAGGTCCGTGCCCCGTTCGTGCCCTCAGACCCTATGGTCATCGTACCCTTTCCTTCATATCAGCGCGACCATATGGAGGTAACTATTCAAATTCCTCACGAAAAGAAGAGGGATGCGAGGCGGCATTTGCAATTGGAATCGGATTGGTAGGACTAATTGAAAGTTGTGCTGATGATGATGGTTTGACTTACCACCACGTATTATCTTCCTTTCGCTTCTGCCATCTGCACAGCGTAGGAACTATGGACCCCACGCTCTCCTAATGCTCTTGTCATGTGCACAAGTCGGACGGAAAAAGTGATGATTCGGGATCATAATAGCACGGCGATAGCATAAATACACCGTCAGACATAAGATAAGGCGTGACTACGTACTCAAGAATCACACTAGAAAATCTATGTTTTGAAGTCATGTGTGTACTTTTCATATTCGATACAGATTACTGGTATGATATTGCGAGATCCACTCAACGGAGACAGGTCTTAGAGCTCAGGCCCCATGTCTCGACTGTGAGGTCGTACCATCCGGGTTAACCAACCCGGATACATTCGTGATATACGTCCCCCAGTCATTAAGCCTATGCATTCATCAGTAGGGGGCATTCAGCTTGAACGAGCGTGACTCACTCGAAACCAGTGGGGGCATTAGACCACATAGCAATCGTGTCCGCATCCACAACATTTGGCCCAGAATGTGAAAGCACATTCTGCTGGCCACCCAGTAGGGTCTGCAATCCCTGAGCGCTGTCGCCATATGGAGTTGGCGTGTCCTGTGACTGGTATTGCGCCGCTGAGAATTGGCTCATGTCCTCATAGAACATATCATCCATGTAGGCTCCGGGAATAGCCGGCTGTGAATAATCTTGAGACGGGGGCACATTCTGCATAGGAGTCTGCGGTGGCACCGGGTTACGGCTCATTTGGGGATACCACATATTGTTCATAGGTGATGTATCCTGGAAGTTTACTTGACCGTGGAGTGGTAGGCGTCCGAGGTCGTCGCTATAGAGTGGAAGATCAAAGGAGCTCACTGGAATCGGGCGAGGCTGAGCAGCTACTTCACGCCCAACGCGGCGCGATCCTGCGATGGTGCGGGGTACGTCACGGTCTGACGCTGGTGAAGTAGTGGGCCGAGGAGATATTGGACTATCCGAATCACGTTCACGCTTCGTCCCACCTGAGGGACTTGGCTGAGGTAGTGGAAGATCACCAACGGATGCCAGTTCATACAGGATGTCCCTTCCTTACAGCTTGAGCCTCGTTAGGAAGATGAAATAGCAACGTGCATACCACAGACGACCAGCGGTGTGCCAGCTGTTTGGAATTAGTTAAAGATATCCTTGCGCAGTGAAAAGTCAACAAACCGTTTTTCGCACGACTTGAGTATTGACATGCACTTGTGCACGTCTGCCATCTCCTTCGTAGGATCGGTGTACAGTCCGGATCGCTTTCCGCCCCAGATATTCAGAAGTAAAACAATACCCGCAGTGAACGCAGGCATCTAAAATGAAACCAATCAGCCTCGAAAAGTAAGAGCGATCGCTCGACATTCTTGTACGCACCTGCGCATTTGGCATCGAATTACCAGATCTACATCGATATATATCCATGATGTGGGTGCAAGATCGAGCAGCATTTGTACAGATCGCTAAGGAGGGGAATGATAGAGGAGATGGTTTTCGGGGCGACGGGATGAATGGGCGGTGAATGAGGATCTGAACATGATAGTAACTTGCATAAAGGCTGCATGACTGTAGGAAGAAGTCATTGATGTCCCTGTTTGGATCCCACCGGACTTTGGTATACAGAACTTAGTGGCGGCGAAGGATGAAGTCCAAATTGAGCTACATACGATGATCAGGAACAGCGTCGATCCATTTGTTAAGCGCTGAATCAAGCTCTGCAACAATTTGTTGCTCCCATTGCTGTCCTACGAAACCGAGCAGGACTTTCAACTTGTTTATCGAATACTACAGCAGATCAGTAGTCCGGAATGCATGAACCAGGGGATGTACACACGATAGTACGAAGAGCAAATGCGAGTATGTGATTAAGCTTCAGAAAGTTGATGAAGTACGATATGAGAGTGGGTTTGTCAGGTGGCTGCTTGAACATCCGGTCCGGGTCTGGATGCTCCCAGTATTCGTCATCGCATTCGACAGGGAGGTCGAGGTCAAAGCTATGACTGGTTCAGTTGCATATCATCATAGTGGCGCTGAGGGACCCACTCTTCATCTTGTATCGCACAAGGCCGTCCTAGCGAAGAGCTCGTCAATCGATCTAAGCAGACGAGAACCCTGAGAAGCATCATCGGCGTCATTGTAATGGTGAATTCTTGAAATCATACCAGAATGCACGTTTCCAAAGCTCCTCTTCGACAGTGGGCTTAGTACTGTAAGCCTTGCGGCGATGTGCACCGACATCCTGAGCGAGGCGTATGCCAATCCCAACAATAGTCCAACATGCCTGGGGAGCCGACGTTCCCTGCAAGAAGATTACAGATAGCTAAATGCGATTGAGTATTCTGATGGGCGACTGTCGACTTGTCACCTACGCAATGCACTTGGAGGTCCTCCAAACACGGTGGACCGAGTAGTGTCTTCCTGACCATCTGCACTTGTTCAAAGAATTTCCATCCCGCAGAATGCTCGTTCTGACCTGGCAAGAAGACGTGGCGATCATTAGAGAAGCGTGCACCTACGGAAAGAACCAGTAGGTAGACTGCCCCAAATGCGGAGTTTCGGAGGTGCAGGCCCTGCGCCGCCTTGCGTTCAAAGGTTGGCCGGTGCAAAAGCGGAATTAGGACGTTGACGTGCGCGAAATACAGATCGACAAGGGAGCAAGCGAGATCTGAGTCAGGGAAAGTATAGTTCGGCTCAGCAATATTCTTAGCTGCCATTTCCCACTTCAAGAGACGTCAAATCAAAGCGATGAATGCCATTGAATAGGCGTACAGGGAAGCATCCATAAAACTCTGCGCGTTTGGGCTGGAGAATATTGTCATGTCGGTCGTCATCGCCAGTGTACTCCTTTTTCAGGTCGATAGCTTTCTGAATCATCATGATACCACTGGATTTTCCAATGAAGCGTGTTGACATTGGGTTCAAAGACATGTTCTGCATATGATCAGCGAGGCGAAGGGATACCATATCGTCGTCGTCACTGGAGATGAGATCTTCAAGAGGAGTAGTAGCATACGGAGCCATCACATGGGTGCCTGAGCCATTCAAGCTTCCTTTTTGCCAGGTTTCCCTGTCCATGGGACCACCTCCGAGCTCCTGGGTGAAGTCGGCGTCAGGGCAGACCTAAGAGCGATGAGCTGTCAATCATAAAGTGCATCTTCCCAACAGACGGACCTTTTGCAGAAGCTTCTCCATCTTCTCCAAACGATTCTCCAGGCTCTCGACATAACTGGATCGGCAACAACCGTAAGTATCTCGGGACCGATGGAGGAAATCCATTGCTTGAACGCACCCCTTCGGCGGACCTCGTTTCTAGGGTGGAGAACGTCAAGCGGGGCTCGAGGAGTAAGATCGAGTGGGAGAACGCACCTTTGCAGCCTCGATATACGTACATTCAAATTTATATGCAATGCAGTTAGTGCATCGGTTCCCTGGCATCTGACTTCCATCGCCTTAAAATGTATAGTCCAGGCCAATACGACAAGAGAGGGCATCAATTTCGCTACCGCTGGCAGTAAGAACCTTACTTACATCGAACTGGTTCAGACGCCGAAAGTCAGTTGCTGAGCTTGGAACATCCAGGGTGGTGCCAACTTACTCTTCTTGCGCCTACATATATCGCACGCCCGCTGCACTCGCCGCTTCTTGGAGCCTTGGGCAAGGGAGCCAACATCGTGCTCGTTGAACTCGTCTTCTGCGGACGACATGATGGATTCGGTCTGAATGCTGACCGGGAACCTCGCACAGGATAGCTAACAGAATTCACGTGCTGATGATAATATTGCCGTGACCTGAGAGAATGCGAAAAAGAAAATGCCGATCGGAACTCGTAACTCCACGGCACCGCCCAATCCACATGATGCTCGCGGTTGTTCGTAATTTGCTCCATACACAAGCAGCGCTGCAGCGCTGATCTCTGGATAGCTGATTATATTTCCTTGAATATTACAGCTGCTTCTATATCGATGGACTAGATTCGATTTATTGCGACTCATTTGTTGGTTTTGGAGCGAAGCCAAACAATTTCTTGGAGCCACCATGTCAGTGTGTCGGCCACTCGGTGATCTATATGAGATGGCTCCTCACTTGATCATTATACGATCCGCTATATTCCGAGCCTCAAATATCAGATCTCATGGATACCGTTCATTAACTACTCCAAAATTAAGCAAAGTCGGTCAAGAATCTGGTCTATCGATAATGATATGGAACCAGCTGTAAAGGCCACCACATTACTCTTTCCATCTACCGCGGCACAGTACTGCCTGTCAGTTACTTCCAGGGTTGCGTAAGGTGACCAGTAGAGTAACTGAAGGAGCTTGGGTAACTAAGTATGGATATATGCATGAGTACATATTGGCTGTCGTTGTCGTGAGGAAAGTTCCAATCACTTGGTTGGGATGTCGAGTGACCTGCCAGGGCAGGGCTAGGGGTTCGCAATTGGCAAGGGAGAGGAGTACATAAAAGGGGATATTATCTTCTCCTCCGAGTCGGAAATTGTATTGGAACCTGCAGGACCACAAAGCTTTGGGATTGGCGCCCTTTCGGTATAATTATGTCGAGGTCTTGGCCTCGTGCATGATCAGCTGGCCATGGCCTATCGACCTCGAACACAGCGCGGGATTGTCCTGGAGGAGTTTCAAGTAAATTCGACGATCTGTTTAAAACAAAGGTTTAGTCATGCCGAAAACGCGAATATGAATGAAAACTGCAGATCCAATTGTACACATGGAGCGGGCTTCACGATAGTAGGCGGGCCCCAAGTAGCTGATGAACCCCTAGCCTTCAGCTTGCTGCGACTTTTTTGGTGACGCCTGGGAGAAAGAAACCTGGACATGTGGAAAGATGTAGAAATTCCCTTCAAATGTGAGCGAATCAAAGTACGGCCCGAGGGAGGGGTTTCAAGCGCGACCCACCACTTGAGACGAAAGGGTTTGATGCGCGTGGAATGGCTCTTGGAGGGTGGCCTAGTGCCAGAACTACGGCATTATAGAACACACAGAAAGAAAACTTGAAAGGGCTGGCCCATCGGTGGACAAGCGCGAATTCAGTCACAAGTTAGTGTTGTGGAGCCTCGTTCCGAAATAAGTCCCAAACAAAGCAGGTTCCCGGAGCCGAAGCCGAAGCCGACACAGCGTATCCCCAGCGGTTCATGCTTTGCTGCTTTGGCGGAACTCTATCGTAGATTCTGGATCAATAGAGGCCTAAGCATGTGCCCAAACAGTAACGAACGCACGCACTGCATGAGGAAATCTCTGACTTCCCAGCTGGGGAAGCGACCACGTTTCGAAAGCAAAATGAACAACACCCTAATCCATAGGAAGATTCTGGTAATTACGGTGACTAGTATTACAACGTAAATGGACAGCGAGGATGACGGACTATGACATGCAATGGCAATTATGTGTGAAATGCAACGATAGGAAAGAGAAGGAGGCAGACAAGGGGGCAGCACGAGGGGTGGAGACAACACGGGCAGAGGGTGCTCTGCAGCATGAGTAGCATGCTCGCGAAGATGGGAGCATGCGTGCTAAAGTACGATAGAAAAGACAGAGAACACGGACACGGCTGTGCCATGTTATTAGATAGCAAAGGTAAGAGGAAAAAGAAACCCCATAACATCGAGAGATACCAGATGATAGAAGATCCACATGTTGGAAAGTGTTCAGCAAGAAAATCACCATCCCGAGTAATGATAGTCGTCCGCCCAACTTCGATTTCGAGCCATAGCGCGCCGTTTCCGCTCATCCTTGTCCTCGGTCTCTGCGCTTTTAGTAGCAGTAACTCCAGGATTCAGATCGGATGTTGTCGAAGCAAGTGGTCGCAGGCCACTGAGCGCGCTATTGTTCGCTCGTCTCGCTGTAGCAGCTGGGTTGGTGGTACTACTTACCTGTCGCTCCCAGAGTAATTGTCTCCGCATACTCTCTGATAGCTCTTGTTTAAGCATCCGTCGTCGGGTTGTGCGAGGCGTCATAGGCGGGGTAGGAGCGGGAAGATTATATGGGTGACCAAGAGGTATCGGGGCCGTAGCTGGTGCCATGGGAGAGACGTGGTGCTCTACCACACGCGTGTGCTGAGCCAAGTGCGATGCAACGCCTGGTTCCGGTGCGCGTCGTGACATGAGTGCTTGCAGCTTCTGCTGCGCGACACTGCGTGATACCTGGATTTTGTCATCATCATCATCAACATTATTATCATCCTCCGCACTCTCATCCTCCATGTCCTCTTCCTTCGGGCGCTCCTTTGGCCTATAACCCCCTTTCTGACTCTCCTTCCCCTTCATTCCAGACGAGGGCTTGGAGCTCGATATGGCTGTGATTTGCGCAGCCAGAGGCAGGGCCGCTGAGCTCTTGCTAGTCTGCAACCTCACAGGCCCCGCAAACCCACTACTACTCCTTTGCGGGGCTTGCACCTGCTGCGCTTGCCGCTGTGCCTGCCGCTGCATCCGCACAATATCCGCTGTGGAGTGACTCAATCGATAAGAATGATCTGGCGGGAGCATCATAGGGTCGGGGTTCAAGAGCTGAGAGAGAAGCCCTGACTGGGTGCGACCGAGATTCGAGTACGAGCGTTTTGGGACCTTCGCGAACATGTCAAGCTGGCGCTGAGCTTCCAGTGCAGCTTCGCTTAGCTTGACTTTCTCGGCTTCATGGGCTTTATCCTCAGCGTCCATGTCCTCAGAGGCCCATCCAGAATCTTCCGCGTCTCCCGCATCAGTAGTCTCATACTCTTCCTCGGAGCTAGCAACAACGATAGTTTTTCGCTGTTGGGAACCTGAAGCATTACGTGCGTTAACAGTAGCATTGGCCTTGCCGACGCCGATGTTTCCGTTTACCACGGGGTTGCCAAGCGCCACAACAGGAGGAGTGACCGGCGGCCGTGAAGGCTTCGTATTGATTGCCGTCATACCGTTCAGCATAGCACCCAAACCATTTACCATAGGCGGCAGGGGGTTGAGCTTCGCCGAACTCCCGTTACCAGATTTGGACCCGGTCGACGAGTTCGAGCCAATATTAAACACTGCACGCGGTTTAGTATCCTGGGTCGATTGTTTCCGCTGAATCGAAGGCCCGATGCGCCTTGATGAGTGAGTTCGCTTGGCCAAAGGCCGAGCGGAGGGTCTCCCAACTTCCTTCCCCTTCTTCGGCTTCGCACCTACGTGATCTTTCTCCTTGAGTGGCACCATTACGTCCTTCTCATTATCCGTCGTCACGCTCCGCATCTGACTTGACGCCGCGCTCGACGCATCAAATATATGGCTCTTCCCACTCTCCGTTGAGCCATCCCGCTCAGGGGACCCATCCTCAGGGCTGTGCTGCAAGAAGAATCTTCCTGGCGCCCTGGAGGACTCGGCGCCTCGGGCCGGTGCCGGCAGCGGTGATGGCCCTTCTGGAGGAGGCGACTGCGGCACTTGGGGTTGACGTTTCAAAGTTAGCACAGGCGGGGCAAGCGGCGGTAGAAGGAAGGTTGATGGTGGCTGTGAAGTACCTGGTGGATCGTTGCTGAGGTGTGGCGTCATGGGCGGGGTGGGTTGGGGGGTAGGGTTCACTACGACGACACGAGGGAAAGGGGCTTCTACGGACGCAGGCGTAGAGGGAAGCTGAACTGAGGGCACGGTGGGTTGTGGAATGGCATGCGGCGATCGCGGTTTCTCGGGTATAAGAAGATTGTTTGGCAGCATGTCTATTATTATTTGGCCAACGAACGGGGATGATTTGGGGCGGAAGGAAGTACTGAGGGGCGGTGCCACCGGGGTACCTGATGTGGATTGGGGTATGGGCGGACGGTCAGGCACAACGGGGCTTGGTGCAGACGGAGGGACCGGGTGATTGTGATATATGGATGCGGTTGAATATGCACACGAGGAAGTGCCTACATGTGCTGAACACAAGGAGAAGGGGAGATGAGTCCATTGACCAAATAGGGAAATGATCCACGGAACATACCTGAGGAGTGGGCTAACCTTACGGGGTCGGTGAGAGGGAAGAAGGAGGTAAGAGTATTAGGCGTTGGCTTGAGATGGGAAACAGAGTCTGGAGTTGGAGGTTGGTACGCCTGCTGAGCGAGAAGAAGTTCACGGTGCCATAGCCTCCATGAAATGTTCTCAAGTCGGCGACCTTCCTGAATGGACTCTTTGCACTTTGTGAAGACTGAAAAGGGGAATTAAGAGTGATGAACCGATGTAGTAAAGAAGGTGCTTACGGGCCCAGAGAGCGGAGAGAGCATCTTGTCCTTGAAGATCTTTCACTGCATCGGCGGTGACGGAGAGGACAGGTACGGGGAAGGTTGTGAGCATGGAGATGGGGTTCAGAAAGGAAGATTGGGGATACAGGCGCCTCTGGGGAAAGACGGATGTATGATCAAGCTATTGAAATCGGGAGAAGAGATGCTAAAAATCGGAATAACATGGAATTCTGGAAGTAGGCCACTCACGGGATTGTGCTATTGGAAGAAGTCAAGGAAACTCAGAGTGAGACTGAGTCGTTGGTCACTGTCGTCGACGATGATGAGATGGTCGACTCGGGTGTTGGGGGATGTGAGAGAAGAAGTGGAGAGTAGTGAGCTACTTGAGTTTACTGTGACCTTTCATTGAAACTACTTGTCCCGATTTGCACCTTGTGGCCCTGCAAATGTTGGCCATTCCGGTCCGACCGCCAGCTCAACGACACCGGCCTCATGCCTTGACACCCCCATTTCACCTCTTTTTAATATTTATTTATCCTGATGCCGCCTTCCGACCTCCTCTTTAACAGTCTCCTTTCCACTTAAATTCATCCCCAAAGATCGACATCGTGACGAGACACCGGAACATTACATTCTCCCGTTGGCAAACTTTTTTTTTAACTACCCACACTCAAATCTTTATTTTATGTCTACGCAAGAGAATTCAAATTATTGACAACCAAAAAATATATCGCAGCCACGTGAGATCAGCTGTCGTGAGCAGATGACGCTCAAATTCAACCAACTCTGAATCCAGGAAGCTATTTAACTTGATACGGACGCTATCATACAGCGAGACGAAATGAACCCGAAAGAAAACGGATGCGACCACATGCTACGATAGAACACTTCCAGCACTGAACAACTTTGAACGTCCAGGCATCTGGGAGAGGTCTCATTTTACGTTAACAATAGCCTTCTATGAGCCGCTGCTCTCGAAGAGACTCGCGTACGAACTTAACTGATGGACTATACCAAGCAGGAATCGTAAAACGATAGTTTTTGGACAGTTCAATGCGCAGCCACATAGCTATGCGAACGAATATGCAGAATTAGTATATGTAAACTAACTGGATGTATCAAACGGCCTTATAATGTACCACCGGCATTTCTAGTGCTAGTTATGACCCTGATTTCCCGCGGAATCACAGCATGGGGTAGCGATGCTTGGTTGGCGCGGAGAAAATCTTGAAAACAGAGGGCATGCCCACATTATGCGGAGGCGGACACGATCAGGTGTTATAACACTTACCTCGGCCTAGCGGTAGAACTTCGGCATCGATATTTCGGTCTTGCACGTGCCTTTTTCGAGGTGATATTTCAACCCATTTGCGTTCAAGTACGTCTAAGGTTATTCGATCATTACATTAGCCCCAGATTGCGGCACACTCCAATGCTAGACTTACTTTGGTACAATCAGGATGCTTTCACAGCGGAAATGAGCAGTAAGCATGTGCTTTCCATGGACAGGAACGGGTGCTTACGGGACACTTGTATATCTTGTCTTTCCTCCTCTGTCGAGACCGATGCTCCCGTTTCCCACTGCGTACAGGCAACATTGGCTCACTCGCTGCCTTGGCGAGAACTAGAGGCGGTAGATGCCGTGGCTCTTCCTCTGAACTCGTCTCTACAGGGCTCGTCGCTTCCGAAGTGGATGGTGAAGGCAAGTCAGACGCAGACTCCGAATCTGGTTCTGAGTCGAGGAACGCCACAGGGGCTGTTGGCACAGGATAACCTAACACAAAACTCATATAGGGTCCCTCCTTTTCGTGATCGGCCACGCGAAGTATGGGACTGGGATTCGGGTAGACGGCGTTTCCTGCACTGTCGAACACCACGACATGTGCTTCCTCAAAGTGGTCGACCAATGAATGGAGGTCTATTAACGACAGCCCGCAACATGTGAAGTCGGAACACTGAAATTGCACCACATGCGTCACATCAACACGGATGATGGAAAAATAGGGAAAGAGGAACCCACCATATTAGTGTCCCGTTCACGCTCAACGGATGCGGTATCGTCATACCATGGCGACGAGGAACGAGACACGAGTGATCCGGAGTTGGCGGAATCTGGTGTGCATATGTATGGAGACCATGAGTATCTGAGGTGTAATGAAGCAACGGAGTATGTTCCGTTAGCGTTTCGGATCCAGGAGTAAGGGAACGAGTAGTGGAACACCACGTTCTAGACTTACTGGTTTTCGAGGTATTCGCGATCAGTCATTCCGTTGGCTAGAATATGGAGATGACAGACGAGGGAAAATAGAATATGGAGGTGACAGGGCAGACAAGGGAAAATGTGGGGGAGATTGATGCGACGGATGTCGATCTGACTCGCTATATACGGTCACACCCCCTGGAAGAGCCGCAGATCGGATGCGATAGCCAATTGGTAAGGTTTGCAACAACGTCGAGAGACCTGCAAAAGAACTGACTGAATGGAAAGTCTGAAAGATCTAATCGATGGTGACAATAAAGAGTTTATGTAGGTAGCAAAGAAGCTGCGCACTGGCAGAAGCTGATCGATTCAGATTCCAGGGGCACGGGAGATCAGATAGTCCAGCATTGAAATGAATGCAAGGATTATAAGGAAAATAATTTATATTAGACAGTCGCAAACAAGGATGAGATCCTTGGAGGAATGAATGCATATGATTCTTGACTTCCTTCTCCACTGCGCTTCCTTTAAAATCTAGTTGACAAAAACATCATCGGATCTCGTTGCCCGCACGTAAATGATCTGGATATGTAGTGTAGGAACCGATGGTCGTTCGGTGTTGCCAGTTTCATTTGGGAGAGAGACCAATATTATAGGCCTGGAACATTTTTCCATTAGCGCCCTGCATCACCTCTGTGATTGCCAAAATATGAAATTCTAGCCCAGCTGAATAGGCGCCTTGCAGATCAGTGACTTGAGAACGTTGAATCGGCCAGGTGTCAAAGAAGATATCATGGAGTGAAGAGAGCAGGTGACCGCGGTCTCTTGATCAGTACTAGCGATTCTCGAGCAGAAGGCATTGTGGCACTGGCAGGCTTGGTCGAGTGCTCAGGTTGACACGTCGACAGTTCGACGGTCCGGCTTTGGTCCGACGTCGACATGATGTTCATTTGGCAACAAGACTTGTCAAGAAGACTCTACATAGGCTTTCGAGCTCAGATCTCAGACTCGGACGACGGTCTGTTTCAAAACATTTTGAAATTCATCACCTAACTTGACCGAGGCTTAATCGCGTTCGGCCCCAGGAATTCTCAAGCTGAATGGTAACGAGAGATAGGTACTGCGGCATATCAATGATATTGTTTGATCGATTTACTGAATTCTGCTACAGGCTATTTGGTATTGCCACCATCAATGCGGACCTACATATCGTGATATCGATGTGACGCTCCAGCGACTGGCAGGAAACCTAGGCATACAGCATGCTCCTCTAGAACTGTTGCTCCAGCCTCCCAATGCACCCGCAACCATTTACATAATTACAGAACAACGAAAGACGGCGAGTTGACGCCGAATATGCCACCTTATGCCCACCAAACCTATCAGTCCGAACTTGGTTCGACCTGATTCGACCTGCTACTGGCAATACAGCTGAGGCCGACTGCACCGGAATCGAATCAGTATAATCAATCATGGTTCTAGTCGACGATGCAATGGATATCGAAAGCTCCCGAGGACAGTCCAGAGACCCTGCCGAAATCACTGAAAAACAAGAATGGCGCTCTCCCAATCAGCAAATCTGCCTCGACGCCACAATTCAACCGCAAAATGAAAAACGAGGCAACGTCAATCATGAAACATTCTCCCCCTTCCCCCGTCTACACGAAATCGACCGTTCAGTCCCACCGAAACACTTCTTATTACTCATCGCAGAACTGCCCCGATGCCATTCGTCCCTGTCATTCCAGCTACGTAGTGGACACGCCCTGCTGAACAAGCACCTGCACCGCATCGCCAAAGTCCCCAGAAATGCCATCAGCGAGAGGAAACCGTGCATCACTTTCTCATAGCTTGCCCATCATATCATATATGCCAGACAACGTCACGTCAAGAAGAACGAGATATCCCCCCGAACACCCTATCTCAAGCATCTTCTGAACAACCGAAAATGGCTTCATAGCAAGCGCCCGCAGATTTGAACAGATTTCGGAGACGTTACCCCGCCCAAAGACGACGACGACTAAGCAGCTCGCACCCACACCCTAACGCCTTCAGATGGCCTTACCGTCCTCACTCTCAGCCTGGGCCAATGAATAGAACACTGCACACACGTACAATTACAGTATTATACAGCACACAGTTGTATGTTTTGTCTACCACAGGACTGCGCCCCAACGGACAATAAACTCTGACTCCCAAAAAGGAAAAAAAAGAAGGTTTCGAGTCATTCAGCGAGGTAGGTTTATTCGGTGTGACGAAGGCTTGGTTGATTAGACGTAACAAGGAACATGTCAGTCAGCACAGCAAGTACAAGCGGCTTGGTCGACGATATACCAAGTGAAAATTCAAGAACCTGCAGATCATTTGAATACCCTGCACCACAGAATACGTTATGGGCGTTGCCGCTCACGTCTTCAAGCCACCTTCCATTCGCTCATGACGAATATCACGGAGATGATCTCGCTAATTATATGCGGAGTGGATTCGGGGGTATGTATAATCAACCGGCACAGATTGCGGTCGTCCTTTTACATGATCTATGTATGCTGTAACTGTGTTACAAAGTGTAGTATGCGTCAGCTCAAGAGTACGCAAATACGTCATTGTATCCTTTCACATGCGGATACACCGTGATGTCCGTGTCCAGGGGACTGGTGCGAACCCCGAAGATACACAGGACCCGATGGATGTACCGTAACCATGATGTGTCCACCCCCACGGAGTCGGGTTGCGGCCTACACCTCGGGAGAAATGGAATCTCGCCCAAAGTGGTTTGATGCATCCATGCAAAGTGGACTATGAATGAGAAATACCATATTTGTTCACTGGTGCGGAAATATCTAGAGGCGCCGCAGCATATACGAGATCAGTGTGTCTGATTGGACTACTGTCTTTACGAAATGAGCAACGTACACCCCAGTGTAACTCATGAGATGACTACCTTGTGACGCATCAGGGGAGAATGAAGGGTGTCGGTGATGTATCGATGATGCTAGGCTACAGGAGCCACAAGTAACGATTGGTATATGAGGGGTAGAACTTCGAAGTAAGAATTCGCTGTTAGTTTGGAAATATTAAAAGGGGATTGCAGGCCCTCCAGTATCACCATGACGCGTACCACTCGTCCTGAAAACATAGAGCCCAATGTCGTATTCTTGAAACCGCTGCTGGATCCTGTCCTCCACTCTCTTCTAGCAGTTCCACCAGAGCACAGGGTCAAATGCTGAATTAATTACTCAACTGCGCATTATCGTCTGCACTCTACTCTCCTACCGGCATAGAATCGTGGAAATCTCTGAATCGCCTCGAGAAATCGCCATCAGGAGGGGTCTGCGAAAAGTTGAAAACGTTGGGACGTTCTGTCACTGCCCCTCGGCAATGTGGGAGAGATCCATAAGATCATCCTCTGTATTTTGTGACATCGTTATATAGTGCTCGTCGTAGTTCCCCGCGAGAACCAGATGGTAGACGTTGGCGTCTCTGCACAACACTGCAACAACCTCTCCTTTGCCGTCCGTGAGTGCTACTTTTGCACTGATCCCAACATCTTGGCCATGGACTAGCACCAAGTGGACAGCGGGCGCATCCGAAAAGGTGCTGTACTCGATGTGGGCCACTTCATGTGCTACCGCCACCTTGGTAGTCAATAGGAGAATGTCAGCAGTGATGATCGACATGTTTGTTATTTCCCGCCGGACAGCATTACGGCAATATCTGCCTTTGCAATGTAGGTTCCCGTAGTCGTCAGCACTGATCCTCGTCCGAATATCTTCGTCTTCAAGTTCGCTGTTTGGCACCACGACATGGATATCTGGAGAGAACTCTTGAAGATGACGACAAATTTCTGTCACCCGATTTTGGATGGCTTCGTGCGACGGATCCTCAGGAAGAGTACTGATGGCATAACTTTGGAGAAGTCGAGGGCACAGTGCGAGGGTTCCGTTGCGTTTCTACGAGGAGTCGGAGAAAGGCCACGCGGTCAGGAATTGGGATCGTTCAGGGATTCTTTGGAACCCGGCGGCGGCGCCTCCGATTTGGGCCACCACATAGGTGAAGGAACTGTAAAATGATCTACTTCAGTAAGTTATAAGTCACGGTGGATCCGGTCCGTCACCGGCCCGGTTACGCTCTTCATTAATGTTGGGCACGCGACCGCCTGGCTCTTTCTTCTCAGACGAACAACAATGGCAGCTCTCCCAGCAGCTGATGCACCCATTCCCATTTTCACCACCCTGCAAGATCTGTATGGAAATGTCACGACAGCAATGAAACACGCGTGAGTCCACTTCTTCTTTGATCCAGTTTCGCGAGTGATATCTGACGACACTTTGGTTCTGGATTGATGCTTCCCTGGTCGATCAGACAACGCTGGGACGAGCTAGTCAGAGAATTTGAGATTAAATTTGGCCGTAAACCCACCTATATCGCCCGCGCCCCAGGCCGAGTCAAGTCTGTCAGCCTTTCCTTATTTTACCACTCGTGTTAATCTCCCTCCTTTCCCCATATGCATGTAATGCAGCCTCATCGGTATTCACCATCGCATTCATCTTACTATAACAGAATGCTAGCTCACATGACGCAGGTGAACACATAGACTACGCACATTTTGGTGTCTTTCCAGCTGCTATCGAGCAGGATATTCTCATTGCTTGTGCTCCACGACTCCCGTCCTCCACTATTGCCCACACCGATACTCACTTGCCAGGTTCTGTCGTGGCTGAGAACCTTCACACCCGTTACACTCGTCAAGTTTTTACACCGACTCGCCGCCACACACTTGGCGACGACGTTCCCCAGGACGCCGTGCAGGTGGCACCTTGGCATTTGGATATTGACAAGAGTGAGTTGCGATGGGAGAGTTATGTTAAGGCGGGATATTATGTATGTGTCTTTGCGTTGTTCGGCACTATTCTCTAGCCTTTTAACTTTCTTGGCATACTAGGGCGTCCTCAACCACTTCCTCTCCCCATCATCCACATCCTACGTCCCTGCGAGCGTTGATATTCTCGTTACCGGCACCGTACCGCCTGGCTCCGGTCTTTCAAGCAGCGCGGCCATGGTCGTCTCGAGCACATTGGCGTTTTTAGCCGCCAACGGTGTTTTCGATGGGGGAAATGCGCCAACGAAGGGAGAGCTGGTCAATATTGCGATGGAGAATGAGAAGCGAGTTGGAGTGAACAGCGGTGGGTGAGTGTTGTTGATTTTGCCCCTTCAACAGCTTAGGTTTAGAATCCACTCCTCGATATCCAGCATTCTTCCTCGTTGTACACGTTACTGACAGCAGGATTTCTTTGTAGAATGGATCAGTCAGCCTCTGTCATCGCTCTCCCTGGCAGTGCCCTGTATGTTTCTTTTGCGCCCTCTCTCCATGCAGAGCCGATCGTGCTCCCTCGCAATGCCGTGTTAGTGTGTGCAAATAGGTGCGTTGGATGAGCTCGTTGTCGTTTTGAATCTCCGTATAGACAAAACTAACTTCGAAACAACCCTCAGCTTAGTCGTCTCTAATAAAGCCGAAAGTGCCAAACACCAATACAATCTGCGTGTCGTTGAGACGCTCGGGGCTGCCCGCGTCCTGTCAAATTATCTTGATCTCGAAGTCGACTCCGACAGCGAGAAAACGAAGCGACGCCTCGTGACCCTGCGTGAAGTCCTCGCTCGGAAGGGAAATTTCTATCGAGATGAGCAAGATGCACAACAGGAAGATCTTACGCAGCTGCGAAAAGGATTAGAGGACGTGTTAAAAGGGAATATTCTAGACTGTCTGCTGCCGAAGGTTGAGGGGAGAACGGGTGTCACTTTGGATGAGATGATTTCCATGAGCGGGATGGATAAGACAGAATTTATGGAAGTGTATCTTTCATGGGTGGATGGTGAGTGTTTCTGCTCTTGTCAACGCCATTGCCAGTTCTTTCCGACTCTCTGTGTTTATCTCTGACTTGCGAACTTGAAACTCCTGTGTCCATGCTGACATTCGAAATTTATTAGTTGAAACAACTCACTTCGAGCTCTACCTTCGCGCAAAACACGTATTCGAGGAGGCACTCAGAGTACTCCAATTTCGGGGGGTCTGTTTAGATGGTGGAGGTGTGTTTTTGTTCCTTTCGATCCATCCCATGATAATTAACTACATGTCCTTCGATGATCCCTGATCTGTCAATGTCCTACACAACCCTTCCACCACCAGACAGTGAAGAATCCAAACTTCAGACCCTTGGCAAGCTTATGAACAATTCGCATGAAAGCTGCAACAAGCAGTTCGACTGTTCGCATCCAAAAGTGAATGACCTCGTACAAGTTGCACGCAGCTTCGGGGAGGTGGAAACTGGACGGGGGAAGGGGAAGGTGTATGGCAGTCGGGTGACTGGTGCGTTCCTCTTAAAACCCGCCTGTTTTCCTATCAATTAGACACGCTTGTAGGTGCTGGCTGGGGCGGCTGCATTGTCTCGCTCGTACATCGGGAAGACGCGGATGCATTTATCGCGCATGTGAAGAAGAGATATGCGTCGTATGAGGGTAGGAGCGAGGAGGACCTTACGGGTTGGGTATTTGCGACAGAGCCGGGGATGGGCGCATGCGGTTAGTGTTTCGCTTTGTGCATTCTGGGGGACACAACGTATACTGACGTTTCTTGGGCAGTGTTTAGGTGCACGGATTAAGCTACATATCCAGGACCGGATCATACAAACCCCTCGTCTGCTGATAACCTCGACTGATATCGATTTGACAGGAACGTGCTGTGGTTCTACATCACCTGAATTAAGAATTAATATCACCACTCAGGTGTGGGTATAGTATAATACCGATGGTTACAGCCTCACTGAAAAACGCTTCGCACCCGGGGGCGAATCATCCATGCCGAGGCTGATAGGGACAGCTTTCGTCCTCTTTGCTCTCCCTCTTCGGGTCCTTGGAAGACGGATGTAGGTTCCCTACGATAATATAATGCCGGAGGCATCAAGAGTTCCGCCTGTAGAGCCGTCTACGCAGTTATTCATCTCCGGACGGCAGTAGATGCCGTTTCAAGCCCAAAGGGAGGCTATGCTAAAATTGCGTCAGGCAGACTTGAGCTTGAGCTCATATAATTTTCAGGTTAGAAGTTGAGCAGCGAGATATGGGATTATCCGAAATCGTCACCGTCTCGCCGCATGTGCCCGCTCTCAAAAGCGCATAGTATTACAATCCTGATTGCGCAAATAGAGCAGGGCATTTTGGTGGAGGCAAAATGCATGAACGTGGATAGTATGGATGTCGCTTACGACTAGATAATAATTTACTTCAGTTTGAGCGAGTGGTCCAGTCGGGCGAAGAATCCTCGGTGGAGAACGCATCGAGTAGCTTCCATACAGTCGAAGGGGGACTTGAAACGTGACGAATTAGTGTTTTATGTTATCTTGCTCGGTGGGAAGGTTTCCAGGACTGTACGGAAGAACGGATCGATTCTCGGGCTCCTCGCCCCATGGGATTCAATTCTTCTACACGGAAGCCGAGCAAAGAGCAAAATAGTTCACAAACGGGACCTAGCACGCATTCCAGTCTCCACCGCCGGTGCTCGTTTGTTTTCAAACTTCCTCTTCTCCTCGTCTTCCATTGCGAGGCGGTCATGCTCCTCGATATTACTAAAGGAAGTTGAAAGGAATTATTCAATAATAGGGGAAGAGAATGAAAGAAACACTTACGTGGCTTGCCACGGATATTCAAGCCTTAATAATACGTTTGATCAGATTCTCAAGACGGGTCAATCGATATCTTACCACACGTTTCCCACCTCAGCACCAGCAAAGTATCTGGTGGGAGATTTGCAAGCGGCATGTGAACACGGTCATTTTGATAAGAAATGGTACTCACGGGATATTTGGCGGGAGCTCCCAAAGCTTGGGCTTGAGCTTGGTGTGCACGACGAAGATAGCAAATTGTGTGCGTTTGGAATCGCGCTCGGACTCTGGAAGTAACTGAAGTTCGGATTCCACATCCTTCTGGAGTTCGGACAATGCGTATCTGTGGATCAGACGAGGTAGGAACCCGTAGGATACAACCAACAGGGAAGGCGGGTGCTTACTGGAGTGTTTTGCGCGAGTCATCGACTTCGTCCTATTCATCCGTTTGATTAATATGATCAAAACTGAGGCATCAGGCCTTACAACGATCAAAATTCTTCTTCCGAGCAAAGCCTTTCTCGCCTCTGATCCTCTGTTCACAGCGACAATCATCTGTATTGATATCAGGTCCTCGGTAAAATAATAACATCATACAGCCATTGGGTACGAATAACTTCACTGCCGCGCTGTTCTACAGTCGTACCGGGAATAGGTTCGTAGAGGGAGAGACCGATGGCTTGAATCGGAATGTGCCCTTTAGATGACGGGGCTTTCAAGAATGTCCGCTATCAGACCAGACACGAGACAGATTAGAAGGTCAGTCGGGTTGCACCACCTCTACTCAACCTACCAATACACGGGCTGGGAAGAAGCCACTGTTTGATGAGAGCTGCAGCCCATGTCACGAGCTGAGTAAATGGAAAACTTACCCTGCTCCTATTCATGGACAAGATGAACATTAAGATGTAGGAAAAGCGAGGGCTATATCTTTTCACATACCTATGGCAATGAAGATATCTGGCTTGAATTCAGACGCAACTTTGTCGGCGGTTGCTCTGATGATGTTGTGAATGTCATTGTACGTTGCTCTGAGGTGGACTCGCTCTCCCATTGTGCGAGAGATCGAAAAATAAGCGGTTGAGTGTGGTGAGTAGGCATCGCCAGGGATATTAGCAATGTGAATGCGAATGCTATATTTGCCCAATCTACGCTATCATGAGTCGCTCAAACACGTGTCGAGATCTTCCGACTCAACTGTGAGCATAGTACTGATGTACCTGGCGGCTTCTGTCTCACCCAAGGCACCTCCAGGAGCGCCCTCGTGATGATTTGCCAAGGAACAATTCAGCCTGAATGTCAAGGGCTGGATCGTGAGCTGTGTATTGCAATTTGGCATTTCATGGAACAGCGTTTCCGTCGTCAAAACGTTCTTCATGTCCACGGCCACGTAACTAATGACCGGCTAGTGTTTTTTCTGTCCGACGGCTGCGTGGAAATCAAGAACATCAGGTGCGGTCTCAGCCTGCCTCATAGTGAGCTGGTGACTGACTCGGACATATCCAGAAGGCGGACCTGCTGATGATAACTATTATTAGTGGGCAGGAGTGTTCATTCTCGCACATAGCCCAATGAAAAGTACTTGCAAAAAAGTGGGTTATCATCATGGTCAAGGTCCAGTGATAATCTGGCTGAGCTATGTACAAGAATGAACACTCTTAGATTCGGCTAGCCCAACTGAAAACCAAGGTGTGGTGAAAATATGGTTGATTCAACCCAAATGACGGGCGATGCTGGTGATGAGAATAATATGTTTGAGGAAGTCACAGTGGCCAGCGTACTTGGCATTGGCAAAGTTGTGCGCGATGGGCACTGATTGAAACGAAGTAGTTCCTCTTTTGGATTTTTTCATACTCCGCACTTGCTCGCCGAAACCTACTCGCTGAGGAACGCGCACGCTGTCCCGCTCGACGTCAAGACTCATATCAAGGCCCTTCCTGCCCGTCAGATCTCTGTGAGTACTGTTCATGTCACTTGGGGTGGATTGGGATGGACAGAAGAGTGTTGGAAGCTCAGCGTGGCTGGATGACTTGCCTCTTATGCGGATGACATGACTGACTAGTCTTCCTCAGCCGGACGACAAGTGCGATCGTTATCGCAGTACGTCGCCTAGCTGATTCCCAAGCTGCGCCGTCCAGCTCACAACTTTTCCTCAGCTCCAACATTTCATTTAGCCCAGCATGATTATTACCAAAGAAAATAGGCGCACCATCTACGAGAACCTCTTCAAGGGTGGGTTACCGACGTATCAACCGTGCGATGGCATTCCAGAACTCAATATCATTTAATCAGAGGGCGTCCTTGTTGCTAAGAAAGATTATAACGCGCCGAAGCATGAAGAGCTTGATGTCCCTAACCTCCAGGTCATCAAGGCCATGCAGAGCCTGACCTCCAGGGGCCTCGTCAAGACCCAATTCTCGTGGCAGTGGTATTACTACACTTTGACCGCTGAAGGCGTTGAATATCTCAGGGAGTGGTGAGTAGACTCCTTATAAGACATCCACCCGGCTCACATATTGATAGGCTACACCTCCCCAATGAGATCGTGCCTTCCACCCACAAGCGCGCCGCTCGCCCACCACGCCCGGCAACTGTGCGCCCCGGCGGTGGCGAAGGTGCCTACCGCGCACCTCGCGGCGGCGACCGCGATGACTACCGGAAGAAGGAGGGTGGTGCGCCTGGCGATTACAGGCCATCGTTTGCAGGTGTTGGCCGGGGTGCACCCAGAGAGTAGGTGGTTGGTTGGATGAGATTTTAAGTTCGGTTGGAGTGCTAGAACTTGCATCTCTCGGTGATCGCAAAATTTTGTATGAGCATGCTGCATGATTATACTATGCTTTCCTTCGCGTTCCATCTCATTTGTCCACTTCAACTTCAGGAACCAATCTCACTAGCATTCTCCAAATAGTCGCACGACGTTGCGAATGCCTTTATTCCTCATTACGTCTCCCCTCCTCGAAGAGCAATCGCAGGTCTAGTTGGTCAAATGTCAAATCTTGGCTTGAACCTCGTCTTACTGCAAGCCCCGAACCCGGTCACACACATCTGAGACTGCATTTTCGCCAATTTGTTCTATGTAGGATCCCCGAAACCCCAGTCCTCTAAGGAACACTTCTTAGGGTGTTTTATCTGTGATTGGTACATGACATACCCATCTACAACGCCAAGCGTTCTCAAGCTCAAGGGTGATCATGACTTACACCCGAACGTAATAGCTGAGAAAGTCTCAAGAAATTCCTGAAACTTCCAAGAGCCTCTTCTTCAAAATGAAATATTCCCGTCAAATCCTCTCAGCCGTATTATTTGCGATTGGTAGGTCATTCATACTATATTCATCTACAACGCCGCGCGTCCTGAAGGATAATCATACCCGAGCATGACAGTTGGGAAAGTCCCAGGTCTCGTGTTTTTAATCTTCACACTGCTTGACTGATCTAAGCCTCATGACAGTGAGAGGGAGCGATAATCGGTCATGAACTACACCACTCGAAACCCTGAGTCACTCTCATCGAATACTGAACGAAGAATAAAGACGAGTGATACCGCATATTACGCAAAATTTTCCACTAGGAAGCGCTCTAGCATCTGGTGGAGGGTCACATGAAGCTTGCTAATTGTTCGGCGAGTTCGACTAGAGTCTATTCTGGGCCCAAGGAAGATTAGATGACGCAGGCTCCTCTCGAAAATTATGACGTCGGAGCTCCGAAGAACAACGAGCTCATCTGAGAAATATTCCACGGAATCTGCAGCTCTAGTGCGCCCTCTGAAAGAAGTTGGATAAGGCGTCAGACCAGTTGGGCTGTTGCGGGTGGAGTGCGAGGGAAAGTATAGAGGACTTCTGAGCGGAGTCTTGGAAAATTAAGAGGAAGGTCCGAGTGCTTTGTTAAGGCAATGGGCCCCACTCGCCGCATTTGCTTAGACTGAGGAGACGATTGTTGGACGTAATACAGGAGGAAATAGGACGTGTTTCACTCTATATCGAAACGCGAAGTGCTAAAGATGGGGAGTAGGTCCTCATAAGGAGTTCATGTCGTAGTAGGGATCGAGCGGCAATTTAATTTGAAGCAAGCCTGGGCCAATGTGACTATTGCCTACATTCTAATTTAAGTTGCGAGAATCGCTAGTTACTGAAGAAATAAAATTATTGCTCGGCAATACGAAGGAGCAGAATAAAGCGGCAAGAGAACGATCCGCAAATTGATTCATGGAGTTGAACTACATCGTCTGCTGATGCCAGTAGGAATGTCTGTATCTTCCGGAATCCCGGGTGACAAATAGGGGTCCTTTGGGGGCAGCGTACCTACTTTCGAATGACCCTAGATCTCCAGCTGTGGTGTTTGGCGAAGAGGCTGCAGTAGTCAATGATCCTGTGCCAGGGCGCCGTCACACTAGTTTCCGCAGTGAACGGCAATGAACATGACAAGCTGTGGACAATTGGCAGGTGTTCGGACGAAGATGAGCTGGAACAAGCTGGAACATGGGTAGCATTGCTCTATTAATAACCTTAGAGGTGGGATCTGGATGAGTTCGGTACAACTAGGGATCTCCTTGGATCTTAGGCTGTGGCTTCCCGCGAACGCCTTGACAACTTTGATGAGATGGTTCCTGCGGTGAATGGTTGAAACACCAACATTACATCAACTTGAACCGCAAAGTAAAACAAGCGCACCCACGAACTTGACTCAGTGAATCGGAACGGCGCGCTCGTCTACTGATGTTCCAGAATATCTGACATGCAGGTTAAAACTTGAATATAAACTATCGAATACAGATTAGATCCGAGTCTGAATTATCATATGTTACAATCTATACAGGGTACCAACAGATGTCAGGATATACCAGAAGATAATCTTAGCATCTTCATTAATCATTGTCAGAACGTGCTCGTGCTCCACGGGGATCACACGTACTTAGTTCTTTCTACTCTTAGGAGCGCGGTCATAAGCATTAGCACCCGAGCCCGCCTCTTCTGGTTCGTGAATCACTTTCCCATTGGGTGCGTCAGGGGAGACAAATCCATGGTTGTGTCCATCTCTTTCGTCACGATGCACCTGTCTCTGACGAGGACAGCTATTATGCCGACATGAGTCAGAATCTGAGTCCGAGTCGGATGATTCCTCCTCCGATGAAGATTCATCAAATCGCCGAGGCTTGTGGTATATGCAGCAAACTAGTAGGCAAAATCAGTCAGCTCCACAAGAATGTAAGAATGAGGATACGTACTCTTGGACTTTTTCTTTCCGCATCCTTCATTGTCAACAACGTCTTCGTCCCAAGCGACTCGCTGACGAGGTCTTCGCGATTCTCCCCGTAGTCTAAGAGCTCCTACAACAATCCCGTCGCTGGATGGACCCACAGCATCTTCTGGTCGTGGCTGCGAATCAAGTAGCGTAATCGTCCGGGATCCATCAACAGGTGCAGATGTATATGCTCTGCCCTGGCTAGTGGTCATGGCTGATCTGGGACAATATTACTGTACCGTACAGAAGTTCGACGGTTTGGTACATCATTCCTTACATAAGCAGTGCCGTTTCCATAGATAGACTTAAAGGTTTAACACGAATATTCATTGCTAACCATTAAATCGACATGCAGTACAATTACAACATGGCATAAAAGTGGGGTATGGGTGAGTTGTAATGGATGCGACGCAAATAGTACAAATTGTCCGAACGCGATGCAGCGGAACGAAAAAGAATGCCGTGCAACGATCAACGTTGCCGAAAGGATGGTCATAAATGTAGGAAGGCACCAAAACATGATGTCAAATCACCCATAAACGACCCTATGATATGATACGATCAGTTCTGTGGCCCAACATCAAACTTAGATTTAAACTTACCCTCTGGCGGTCGTAGATATGGGTTTGAAATCCGTTCGCCCAGATTCAACGAAATGACGAAGAACTTCTGCCCAGTCGTCTCGCGAATCCCACGAGATTTTACTGGGTGGGTCAACTTCCACGGGCATAACTTGGCTTATGCCACCGCATTGCACAAGTATAACGAGGGTTCCGATGCCACCACTGCGACGGCAGCGATCCTCTCGCCGGTTGATATCAGCCGCGACAAGAGCATCATGGCTCGTCACATATGACCGGGGGACAATGTGAGTATTTGCCACTGAGAATCTGCATATCGGGCGGAATTAATTCCAGATCCTTCTAAAATCCGGTGACTGAAACTTACCGGTATAATGAATCGGCATGAGCGTTGTAGCTCAGCTCGATAAGCAACGCGTTTTGCCGGATGTTGGCAGGCAAGCGCTTAAGTTGAAGGGCTTGGAAGCCGGCCCATCCGAGAAGTGATGAATGTGTTGAGGTAAATTTGCGAAGGTACTTGGCCAAGTTTTCGTCAGGATATGCAGGCCCAATGGGCTGTTGCTTTGCTCCTGACATCTGAGTGGCGGTGTGCTGACAGATGGCCTTGTGAGATGGCCAATGCGATTTTTGGCACTCGGGGGACTGTGAATTTGATCAGAAAAGACGTCATAGGGAGGATATGATGAACTTACACAGTACTGGGTGGTCATCTATTGGGGCAGATAACTTGGTTAGGGACGATCGTGATCGGATCGAAGGGAGAGCTACTTACACATCCGCCGCAGAGTCGGAACTTCTGAATGGTTGGGTTCTCAATTGCACCACAGGTATCGCAAATGCGATAGCCACGTTGCTTGTGGTGAGCATGAGGAGGAGCGGAATAGTAGTTGGCTGCTGCAGGTGCCATTGCTATAGGTATGAGAGTAATGCTGTACTGTGAATAGCCCGGAAGCTTGTTGTCTAACCCCCGCCATTGCCTGTGTTTTATAGCTGGAAGAGTTGATGTGTATGTCCATCTTGGGCGAGCGTGTCAAGAAGTTGTTACGATCTTGGTGGAGAACAAAAAGTGGCACACTTGCTTTTTGTCTTGAACGGGGCTGAAAATGAGAGTCGGTAAAGTCTTTTGTGTCTGTAGTCAAGGAATAGATGCGGGTATGCGAAAACAAGCTTCCGGAATGCTCAATACAATAAAGCAAGAAAAACTGAAATCAGTCACCGATAATCTAGAGAGCAAGACAAAAAGCTCAAAAAGGAAAAAAGTCCATGGATCGAATATTGAAACTTTGTGTTTATTTGTTCTGGGACATTTCGAGACATGCCGTTAGTGTTAATTGTTGCTGTTGGTCGCCTCATTGCAAAATCCTGTATGAACGCCTTCTCACAACTTTGACAGCAGATCTCCCTTCAGATCACCTTCCCCTCAAAATATCGAACACTTGCGCCCACGAATTGAGCAACTTCAAAGGGCTTTTTTTTCGCAATCTCGGCACGATGCACGATGCACGATGCACGGATGGATCCTGTTTAAACTATAGCTGGTTCGCTATTGCCAAAAACTCTTCGGTATTTCCCAGCGCTCCGTACCATATCGCAGTTAGCCTTTGACCACACCTTGAACCTTACTTTCGTACCATTGCGCGCCGCATCATCTGGTTCTAGATAACTACCGCGACCGAAATTAAACTTCCTGTTGCTTTATCATAGTTGTTGGGTGGAACTCCGAGGAAGCTCGTGCTATGTTTTTCACGAGATCGCGTTGCCACGGAACCTCGTCCCCCGCTATTAAACGGCATACTCAACGGCACCTAAGAATGACACGGATCGACGTCGGCATGGCATTATTCTCCGAATGGTTCTGTGACGTGGATCTCTACCTCAATCAAAAAGGCTCTTCACAGACTTCGATGCGGTGCAAGCAGGTCACCAGAGACCTACCTTTGTGTAGATATTCTATATTCAGGTGGGGCTGCGACTTCCATCCCACG
The DNA here is from genome assembly GCA_029603245.1 of Rhizopogon salebrosus TDB-379. Classification (NCBI taxonomy): domain Eukaryota; kingdom Fungi; phylum Basidiomycota; class Agaricomycetes; order Boletales; family Rhizopogonaceae; genus Rhizopogon; species Rhizopogon salebrosus. The sequence goes on along the minus strand of MU837018.1, from coordinate 143,855 downwards.
ATACCTACAATGGTGTCTGGTACATGTTGAGTGGCTATGTCCATGAGGAGCGGAACCGACTAAATGGACCCTGCTAGGTATGTCAACCTGCCGACACCTTGATAGATAGAAAATGCACAGTTCAGATCAGATCCAAATCAAGACTTCCAAAATGTGTCGATCAAATGGTATCTATATGGTGTCACTAGTTCCCTATCTTTGACTCCTCCTTTTCTATAACCAGTGCATTGATCCAAGCAGCACAGGATTCAAGAATGTAAATATTGCGCTGTTCTCGGTAACAGCAGGAGCAATTAGAGTTCTCACGATCCTCAGCAGAAGGTGTGTTCCCCTAATGGCCAGAGCGCGAACGTGTCGTGCCTTCCGATGGTTGTGCTTCTTTCGGTGATAAGCCCTGCAAATGACGCTCACCATTGCATATGGGATCGGCGGCAACATCCGTACTGGTTACTCATGCTTTATACCACATTCAGAACTTTTCTTCTATGACGCGATATATTGAAGAAGAGGTTTAGCCTCTCCCGCACGAGAATTGGTGTCCGAAAAGTCCGGATGGCAAGTTAGGTCCGTGCAAAATCCACCTTGCTTGCTCATGCACTGACGTACCGCAGCGGGGGGTGAGAAAGCATGAGTTTCACGTTGCAACTGGTATATAGCTAGTGACTACATCCAAACGAATACATGTTGGAAGACAAATCAAGAAATTCTCAGTTTGCACGTCTAACGTTTGAACTTGAACGGATGTGGAATATATGCGTGCGCTCGATAACAGATTATGCGGGGTTGCAAACTCGACACTTGGCTATCCAGCTGTAAGTAGGGCGTATATATAAAGTAAGTGCCTCGTGGATAACAACGAGTCTAACAGTCTGATAGAATATTCCAACAAGCAAGTGAATTGGTATATTCCATACATGAGGAAGGAACTGGTAAGCAACAATAGTAATAGTTGAACTAACGTTCGTGCCATGCCATACGGAGCCACATCCCAGCGCTTTATTATGCACGCTACTCCAGCGTAGGCTCTATGACCGCCTCGGCGGTTTTATCTCTCACGCCTTTGAGAAATCGTACCAAATCGGTTCCACCAGTACCCTTCAGCACACTCTTCCCATCCTTCTGCGCGTCCCCCGCTTGTACATCAGCCTCCTCGCGCTGCTTCCTTTCCTGGGCAGCAGGTCCAATGATGTAGATTGCTACGATCTTAATATGTGCGTCTCTAAATTCCTTCACTGACAGCACTGCAGAATTATACGCGTCTAGGAGTTCGGCATTAGGCGTTCCTTGTTCCAGCAGCGTCCGCACAGGGCGTGGATTCGCGCTGAGGTGTTGCAAGAAATTGCGGTGGTGACGCGGCATATAGGTTTGCATCCTCCTCAGCAGCGTACGTTGGTCTGGTGAGACACCACCCTGGATCACGTTGCAATTGTCCAATCCAAGGAATACGTCTAGAGCATGAATTAATGCGCTCTGGCCTGCACTTGGCCCTGAGAGGTCGGTCGGCTGCTTTTCAACACCTTCGAATATCCATTTCCTGTGGGCGGGGTCAGAGTCTTCGCCACGGAACCATGGGCGGATGGAGTGATAAAACGTCCTAGGGTCGCAGCCCTTACGCACGTCGAGCAAAATGTCCCTAAGATCGCGTACGATAGAGGCAAGCTTGTGGAGGTACCCCGTAATCCGACTGACTGCTAGCTCATCTCCAATAAACATCTCGTCCATTGTTGCGCGCATCAATTCGAGAGCTTCAACCCCGCGGAGCTCTATGCGGGCAGAAGCCAGGTAAAATTCCTGCTCGTCTATGGTGCCGGTGAACATGTCTTGGCTACGAAGGTTGTCTAGAGCAGGTGGCTCGACACCTAGCTCATTTCGTCCCCTGGGACGAATGATGTCCCAATTATAGAGGACATTATCAGAGTAAGTGACAACTGGAGGTAATTGCAAATGATTAGACACAGCGAGAAGGGGGATAGAGATTGATTCCGGAATGTGCACGGGGGAGGGAAGGGGGAGAGAATGGATATAGAAATGCATGACGAAGCTGAGCACATGATGCGCTCGACGAAGGAACAATTCGGAGTGCACGAGGTCAGACGTGGGTAGGACCGGCAGCTGATGATAAGTGTGAGTGTATACATCACGTCAGCACACCCGTACTGACCTGTTTGACGCGACCTCGCCATGATTCGGACAAATTTTCGTCCTCAGGCGTCAGGCCTGGTTTGACAGCTAGCTGTAATTTTGCATGCATTGCGGCTTCAAGTGTCGTCTCCCAGAGATCCCACTGCTCCGGGAGTCTACTTAGAGGGGGATCTGGTGGCATGAAACCGGTGCGAGTATCGACATCGAAATCATGCGCAGCAAGGGTCGAGGTATCGACGTGCCCCTCATGTGCGCCAACCAAGTAATCATGACGGGGTTGGAGGAGAAAGTGATCAGGAGGGAGTGAGGTGGCTGTCTGAGTGCTGGACATCTCGGAGGGGGGGGGATGGTGAGGATAATTTGGATATGAAATCAAGTCAGAATGTTGGAAGTAGACGAGATTCTATGGTCTCATATATGTCGAGTGAAGGGGGAAGAGAACTTAGATGAGCGAGTCGATGAATCATGATCCGTAACTTAAATTTTAATCTTATCAAGCAAGTCCGGGCCGGGATAAGTTACTGTGACAGACGCGCCTGTCACGCGTTTGTTACAGTGCTGGCTTTAGGCTTCCGAGTCTCTTCTGTATTGTACAATAACGATGGTCGATGAATCCATTCCGGTGACACCTTCTCGACGTTCAAAGCGGTTTCAGCCGCTGGTAACACCAGTTAAGACTGACGCTTTCTTAGACAAGACTGCGGTTTGGACCGGTGACCCAGTTTATATCCGTCCCACCACCCTCGAAGATTACGAAGTCCTTCAAGAAGATGAGGGTTGGAAACCGGGCCCAGGGATGCAGACTGCTTTTCGGAAGTCGTTCAAGCGGACAAAATCTACCGCGCCAGTATCACGGAGATTACTAGGTGCACGTAGGTCACGGACAGAAGTTGCCGAGACAGAGACATTTGAGGTCGGAGACACCGTCCTCGTCGAGACTCAGTTTACAAAGCACCCCAGCGTTGGAGTGATTGCTTCAATGTGGGAGTTTCAAGGCGGTGAGGATTGGGAGGACGATAAATCACACATGATGGTCAGGATCCACTGGTTCCAACATCCTTCAGAGCTGCCTCGCATTAGGGCAAAAAGGGAACACTTTGAGGTGTGTGACACGTGTGCTCATTCTCATCCGCTCACTCCTACCACCAGAATGAAGTGTACTTTACCTTAGCTTCACAAGCTATTCTTCCGCCGTCATGTATCATATCACACTGTATCATTTCAGACGTCCCCCCTGATGGTCCACGTACTGTGCCCACTGTGCGGAAACGAAGCAGCTGGGTCACTGCTACTACGGAAGGAAATACACTATTCTATTGTCGCCTTGCGATTGAGTCTCGCAGCAACATCTATTACGACTTCAACTGGGCAGCTCATAAACTACGAGCTCTCTCCAGTTCTAATGAAGACCTTGCTCATGGGACTTGCTGGCACGTTGCTGTAGAGGCCCCCTCATTAAGACGACGCACGAAGAAGCGATCGAAACTTCAAGACATTGCGGAAGAGAGCGACGACGATTCCGTCCGCGATCGCGAATACGAGTGCGATGCATCAGAGCCAGAAGACCTCATCCCTTCTGCTGTCGATGACGCTTCAGATAACGAAACGGCTCCAAGCGAACCTGCCGATGACATTCCCAAGACACCATCTCGCAAGCGCAAGCGTACCTTATCCACGCCCAAGTCCACACCCAGCAAAAAACGCGCGCCGAAGCTGGCAGCGCCAACACCACACTCCAAAGCTGCATTGCGAAAGCGAAGTCGAAAAGCACCAGCCTTCCGTGTTCCACCTCCGAATCTTACACAAGAGCACTACAAGCAACTGCAGAAACTTCCTCCAAATCCGTGGCTTCGCGCCATGCACGTTCTCCATGTCGCTGCACGTCCCGACGTTCTCCCGTGTCGTGAGGAGGAATATAGTCGTGTTCTGAGAACCGTAGAAGAACTACTTGAGGAAGGAAGTGGAGGTTGTGTTTGTGCGTAAATCTCCCTTCAGCTCTCTTCACACATTCAATATCGATCTTCAGACATTTCTGGAGTACCAGGAACAGGCAAGACAGCAACAGTCCATGCCGTTGTTCGTGAGCTCAAACGAATGGCAGAGAACAATGTTTGTTCTTTTTGATCGGTGCTTCTCCTTAATTAAATATTAAATATTGTTTGACAGGAAACGAACCCTTTCACATATGTTGAAATCAATGGACTCAGGGTCCCAGAGCCATCTGCTGCATACAACCTACTTTGGGAGACCGTCTCGGGTCACGATATGGTAAGCGATGGCCACCTCAAGGTCAGCTCAAAGGAGGCGCTCAAGCAGCTTACCAAACACTTCTCGGCGGGTGCACGGGCAGGTCCTGCGGGCCACGCATGGTAAGTTGGAGTCTCCTTAACCAGAGGACCCCACTGAGTTCATGCCTCAGTGTCGTTCTCATGGACGAGCTCGATCAACTTGTCACGGCAAAACAGGATGTGGTATATAACTTCTTCAACTGGCCCACAATCGCAGGCTCAAAGCTAGTGGTAATCGCTGTCGCAAATACCATGGACCTTCCAGAGCGGGTGATGAGTGGGCGCGTGCGCAGTAGGCTTGGTATGTGTCATCAAATCAAATACACTACCGGTTTTGTGCTCAATCCAATACCAAAGGCATGATCCGGATCAACTTCCAGCCGTACACGACACAGCAACTCGAAAAAATTGTTCATGCGCGTCTCCGAGATGCCAAAGTGGGCCTCGAAGAGCCACCAGATGTGATCCACGCTGACGGCATTAAATTTGCCGCGATGAAGGTTTCATCCATCAGCGGAGATGCACGCAGAGCGCTTGATATATGCAGGTATGTGTTGGCCTTTCCTGTTTAGGTAAAACAGCTGAGCTTTGATATAGACGAGCGGTGGAACTGGTGCATCCCAAGCAGCGCACTGCTCGTACTGAGGACGTGAAGGAGGTCATTAAGGTGCTGCAAAACAGCCCAACGGCAGCGTACCTCCGGGATTGCACCTTGCATGAGCGGATCATGCTCGCATCCCTATTGAAATGTATGAAGCGAGAGGGCGTCGAGGAAATCAAATGGGGGGAGGTGTGTTTTGTATTTTTTTTTTGGTGGGATGCTCAACTAACAGTACATAGATTGAAGACCAGCATATCATCTATGTCGACGCTCTGACTTCGGAAGCAGATCCGAAGCGGAAGCCCACGCAAGAAGAGCTGGGACTCGTTCTAGACTCTCTAGTTGCTTCACGAGCTATGATAGTCGAGGACGGACTAAATGCTATCCGCAAGCCCGCCAGGGAGCGCAGGGTCATTCTCAACCTAGAGCAGGCCGAGGTAGAAAGGGTGTTGAGCGAGGTCGGTGGTCGGTTATGGGCAAATGTACTTGGGGTTGGCACATAATGTACAGTCCAATAATATTGTATCCATACAGCGATTATCTTCATTATCTTAGGATTTGACTGGGGGAAACTAACAAATGGCCGGGCTGATGTCGACTGTACTAACATAATCGCATCGTCCCATCAATATCGTGGTATGCGCTTCTATAGATATATTAAGCACGATAGCGAATTGTACTGGCGGCTACTGTGCTGGTTTCTACGCCCGGCGCCCCACAGCATCGCTCAGACTTCAAATTTCAAAGTCGACTGTGCTCTATCATAGACGGACATCTAGATCCTAGATCTATCCCTTGATTTCGAATTAGGAATGTACATGTTCTCGCTCCGTTGTTGCGTCGAACTACTCAACACTACTGCATAATAAAACATTCCTCTCTCGGAGTCGGAGATCTCCCAACAGATCCATTCACTTACGACCCTCCCAAATCGGCAATTGTCAAGGATGCGCTACATCATGCCCGAAGGTGATTCCTTGTAGTTAGCGTTGCTTGTATGTACATAGTAGGATAAATTCATGCTCTCTATCTATAGCAGTGCCTTCAGTATGAAACCCGATCAACGGTAAACTGACGGTAGACATTACAAACATTGCGATCCCGACTGGCGAGTATTTACAGCTGACAGAATTTGAAAGTAGATCATACAACATGAAAGCAGGAGACCAAATTCAGGACGATTGGTGGGGCTCTGAGTCCCCAGTATGATAAATGCTCGAAGCGTCGTCGTTGACCTGAGTATCTAATCCATGCCCTTTGAACGCCATCCTTAGCGCTGTTGATGGGCTGAAGAGCAGATTAGGCTTATCCCTAATTTCATCATCCTCGTGCATGCGCACTACAGGCGGGAGTCCGAAGCTATGCAGTCCCGCAGATTGACGCCACTCGCTGGCCACCTGCCACGGACGTTCTGACGCCTCCGGGAAGATATGAAAATAATTCGACACGGGATTGAATTTGAATTTATCCTTAGGTCCATGAGGCACATGATCGATTTCGAGAACAAGGCGGTCCTGGAATTCGGGATGCTCTACCCGAGCAGTCACCCACAGTTGAGATATGAACTCTTGGTTGAATTCAATTTCAGCTTCTTCAACCTTGGCCAAGAGAAACAGGCTTTGTCTGATGTATCGCGATGCGGTTGGACCTGTAAATGCGTCTCAGCATGTAATATGTGAAATCGCAAAGGGAGACGTGCCAACGGCAGCTTTGAGGTACTTGCAGGCGATACGATGGCATTGATCCCAATCTGTATTCTGGCATTGTCTAGAACAATATCTTGCAACCGTGCACTCGGCACACTGGAAAAGATCCCACTGCGGATGCCATTCATCACTATTCTGCAGAATCAAGTGACTGATCAGTCATATCTTTCAGATGGCGCAGTAAGATTACTCACATGCACAGCAGCACACTGACGATCGAAGAAGATCGATGTCGCCGGAATCTGATTTCTAAGGTCCAAATAACGGCGAACTTTGTTCCTGTACAGGTTCCAGGAGTGTAGTAAGTCTGTATTGCACTGAGCAACTGCATCTAGAGATTCCGCCCCAGCTTCTATCTCGCTCCCGGCAATCCGCAAAACCTTGTCGAATGCGAGGTATGAACGAAAGACAGATATCAACAATGCATTCATGCGTTCTTCCTCACCCGTGCCAGGGATGAGAGCATGGGCTTGAAGGACGGTAGGGAGGAAACGCGCCCGAAGGGCCTGACATACAATGGCCACGACGTCGTCCACAGGACCTGCCACCACGAGTGACCCAATGTAAGCTAAAGCTTCCTCGAACGCTTTCTTGACATGTTTGGCGAAGTCATCATCTTGCAGCCTTAGAGAGAGCTGACAAAGATCACGGAGGGTATAGAGAACGAGGGCTACGAGGTTGCGCTCGATGTATGCATATCGCAAGGCACAATTCTGTTGGCTGGTGATTATTAATAGTACCGCACAATTCCCAAAGCAGTTGATGAGCATCAGTTGGAAACGAGGTATCCCGACATCAGTATCGCACTGGGGGATATCATTGGTGCTTTGCCCAGAACGAACCTTCCTGCACAAAGAGCGAATATTTCTGATATAGCCGAAGGCAATGGAAGCCAGATTTCTAATACCGCCAGCAACATCAACAAGGGTGTTCGTAAAGGGTGGGCGACTAACATCCAGGCATGTCTGCACCACGTATGACATGTGTTCCTGGAATGCCCCCTGTTCCTGGCTACCCATTACCTTGTCAGCCTCAGCGAGAAAGTCATTGTCCTTCGAGGTGATCGCCATGCACCACAGCTGCGAGATAATGGGGTGTAGAGAGGGTGTGTTAATCAGTGAATGTGGTGTTCGTGAATCTCCGATTAAGCCCATCCGCATCAGCATGTTAACAACTAGCTTCAGCGCTTCAAATCTAGTTACAAGAAGACCCGGAAGACGGGCGGGGCTGCGAGAGGCGAAGAAGTGATGGTAAAAGAAATTGATCCAGGGATGGCAGCGATGCCAATTGGATATAAGGTGGTCAGAGATGGTCTGCTGTGCCTGCGTCAATTCCTTAGGCGAATTGACGCAATCCAGCGTGACTAGCACTCCCTTGAGAGAGTATCTTGCCAACATGATGCACCTGACGTCCTTAGAAGTGACGACATCTGGAATACGAGTTGGATCAAGGTGGTAGTAGAAGATTGGGAGTAGTATGACAAGCTGCTCTGGGTTCCAATGTTGTGCGATGTTGCATAGTCCGTCAAGCTCCTTGATTGACCCGCCAGCAGCTTTATTGATCATGAACTGTCAAGCATCTTATGCCTGAGCTGATGCTGGAACATGCTCAAACTATGAACACGCACGCACCTGGACCACTCGGACGAACGTACGGGCATCTTCGGGTTGACTTTGAGGTGTGGCAGATGACATGAGGGTACTCAGCATTCTCAAAAGCCACGCAATGTTCTGGAATAAGGGCTTACTAGTGGCGCTTCAACTTGAAGTTGGTCTTGATTTGGTCTTGATGTGGTGCGCTTGCATAAGCCGTGCGCTCAAACTTTTTCTAAGCAGTATACAGTGCTTTTATTTAACGCACTCACGTCCCACGCGTACGTGGCGTCAGCACGGTGCGTATTCCAGAGTGCAGCCTGCGTGCAACACCATACTGATGGTTCAATCATAGCTTCAGTTGCCAATGGCCCATCCACGTCCCAGCGATCTTACTTCAAGTGATGACGATGCACCGGAAGCAGTCTCTCACTCTATTTCTAAAAGGAATGCTAGACAGGCAGAGAAAACGCTTCGGGGTTTCGAGGCAGAAGAGAACGCGCGGAAAAAATCACAAAATCGGGAGAGAGATCGTAAATTGAAGGAGCGGGCAATTGTTACACGTATGGGGAAGCTGTCAGATAATGCATCGAAGAAAGGCAAGCAGAAAGCTCAAAAGGAGTCTGACCTTGAAAGTGATGACAGTGCTAGTCAGCGTTCTGCTGACGACGGTGAAACTCCCGGGGATAATGCTTTGGAAATGCGAATGCGTCGCGCAATGGAGGACGCTGCTGCCGAAACAGGTGACGGAGATGACGAAGACAACTATGGTGACCTAGGTGATCCATCAGACGGAGAGATGGATAGAGGATCAGGTGAAAGTGGAATAGATGAAGAAATGGCAGAGCTCGGTGCTGAAAGCGGATCAGAAGAACAGGATGGGGAAGCGGAAAATATTATGGAGGACCAATCAGCAGATGAAGACGAAGACCAGCAAAAGATTTTCCCTCCCTGGATGAAGTCGTCCGCCAAAGCACAATATCTAGAAGATGAACTTTTCGCATCTGCATTTGCCTCGCAAAATACTCAGGCAGTAAATACTCCAACGAAGTTATCACAAAAGGTTCAGCCTTCAAGAAAACGGCAGCGACGGCCACTCAAACATGCTAAAGACCCTCTCGTCGGGTACGTAGCTTACTTGTTCTGTTATTGAACTTCTCCACCAACCCACTGCAGAACCCGTACTATCCGCACCCTGTCCAATCCACTTGGATCCAAAATCCGCTCAACTGCCCACACGATTCCACCACAAAAAATACGCAAGTTTATCGATCAAAGCCTTGCTATTAAAGGTAGGCTGGCCTCTACCAAAGCAAAAGCACGAGGATGGGAGAGACGACCGGGTGAGTATCGATCTAATATCGGGCTTTCATTAACGTGAATCGAAATTTAGCCAACGTCGGCGTCATGAAGTGCACTGGAGCGCCTTTTGGTTTCGTTCGTAGCGAGCAATAATGCACCACTACTATGTGCCCTTCATTTAAGCGTCTTATCTTGCCATCTCAATGACTCATGCTTCCCTTTTACTGGATGTCTAGGATCAGATTGAGGAATATATTATACGCGTCCCACGTCTTGCCAGAAATGTGATACTCTTCTCAGAGGCGCGCTGTTCAACAGCCAATGTTATTCTAAGTAAGCCGAGGAACGAGGCTAATGTAGAAGTTAGTCTATGGGTGAGTAAGCGATGTGACGCAGCACCCCTTGCTCTCACTCACATCCGCCGTTGAACGTCGTAGCTAGTCACTTGCTTTTATTCCCCAGCATTCTTTTGTTCGCCCATCCGTCACTCCCTTTCTCAGGTCCAAATAAGCTTCACTCAGCAATTATCGTCACTTTTATCAATAGAATCACTGCCCTTATTTCGCAGGACTACCCTTCAGCTTTGTCCAATGGTCTGCGCTCGCTCGCTGGGTAATGTCGCTCATGCACACATCGTGTGACCTGTATCAGTGCCCACCCGCCCTCACAGCTCACTTCGATACCCAGGTTCGAGCAAGCCTTTCGGGTGTTCAGCCAAACTTTCCTTTGCATGTCTTTAAATATTTCACGCTGGTAATCTCTCAGTACAGGTGTACTTTATTCATTCAGCCACCTAGTTACGACACGCATAGATGTGATTGTGTGCATAGTCAAACCCCCTGGTAGGAAATTAAGTAACTGTATAATAGTATTAGCTATGATGCCCATGTAAGTGGCTAGTTTAGGCTGTAGCGTGTCCGGCAGGTATATACGCATAAGCTACATCGTGTAGCATACTGTGTCAAAGCACTGTCAGTGTCAATGTACAAATGCTATCAGGAACTCTGTGTTTACGATGCATACACCTATAATATCTCCAAAGTCCTGACATCCATCATATTGCGAACAGAAGTCAGGTCTTTGACTTGTGCGATAATGTCGTGATCCGATGCTATTCTCTTGTATTCTCCGCCGCGCTGCCGCGCTAGCAAAAATACGCTGCAAGGCCGTCCAAGACGAACTATCAATCGCAACGCTCGCGACTGGGGGTCCGAATCACCTGGCCAATTTTCTCCATGAGATCCAGCGAGCGGGGCGGTTGAAGGCCCAGGAGTTGACCAATCTTGCACGCTCTGCGCGTCATACACAGTGTCAGGCAGTTCGAGTAGGTAACGATTCCATGGACGGACGAGTAAGAATGTCTGCCATGTGGGTCTCGCCGGCGAGAACGGGACCAGCCTGTCTTCTGTGGTGATCTGCAGGTCATGAAGCCCGTCTGTCTTCACTTCGTAAGTAGCACATGAGTCCTGATCTTGACCATTCCTCCGTATGAATCTGACTTCCGTGATTTTGAATGTGATACAAGGCAGATGCAGGCGACATTGTGAGAAACGGGGAGCGCTTAGGTTGTCGAGTGTGGTATACAAATTTGCTGCCAACTGTACAACCCCTGAGCCAGCACCTTCCAAGGAGGAGAGCGACGCCTCCATCTCCTCTTCAGATACGGATGGAAGTGCACAAGGTGCAGCTTCGTAGGAAGCGATATCGGCTGGTAAACAGCTATTGAATTTGGATGATCTTCCGACCCAGTCCAGGGCGCTAATGTCACCGGACTGAGCCACGATTTCCTGCAGGAGTCGCCCGAGTGCATCTTCCCTCCCCTCCCCATAAATTACAGGTAGATGGACACCGAAGAGGCCGAACAACGAATATGCAATGTCTTCCTGCAACGTAGTGACGCGTCTCGATGCCCACTGTAACTTCTCTCGCGCCCCTCTCTTCCCTGGGCGGAAGGCGACGAGGGCCCGGGGATCTATGCCCGTCGCATCTCCCAGCTCCTGCATGATCGCAACGGACTCCTTGTGGTTTGGAGACCGATCACCGAGATATAGGGTCCAATCCTTCTGATAGAAGAGAACGGCCTTGGGAGCCAGAAATTCTTGAACCGTCCATCCACGCTTGATCCAAACGCTGCCTGCCAGTGCGCCAGGCCTGGAAGAAAGCGGAACGTCGGACAGGTAGACGATTGTTAGCGCTGAGTGGCGATACCAGATGAACATGGAATTGAGCGATTGTTGGTGCTCAGAAGGGTTGCTCTTGTCGATGCAACATGTATCGCTCCACGCCCAGAGATATCCCGCGTCACGAACAATTTTGCAGAATGATTGCAACTTCTTGTTTCCGTCTGGCACTGGATCCAACTGGTAGACGACCTTGCCTCGGATGTCGTGCAGCAGCGGTTCGTCCCCCTCCCATCTATGTGATAACATGACACGACGAAAGTACTTCATCACCACTTCTTTGATGCGTTCCGTCCTGAGGTTTGCATACTTGGTTGTTGACGATAACAGCTCCTTGTACTCTGAGCTCATTTTGAAGGCATTTATCTGTGCCTCACGATTGCATAAGCGCCCAGTAAATGTGTTAAGTAGATGAAGCGGGGCGTGGTCGAGTTGAGTGTCGATGACCTTTCGAATAGCACCTTCTACTTCGGATGGACTGACGTACTGCTGGCGCAACCCTGCACGAAGATTAAGTATGATGATGTATGTGTTAAGCTAGGGCTTACGTCGTATCTGCGTTTCTGGAGCACTGTCCAACTTGGAGAGCATGATTTGGAAGGCTTCGATCGCTTCATCATAGCGATGTGCGCCATGAAGTGCTGCGTGCTTCAACTGGTATCCAAGATAAGACGAATTGTTTAATTCAATGACCTGTGTATACCCAGAATAAACATTGGCTACGAAGGATCGATGTCACCGCACCTTTTGCGCATCAAGAAGTGCTTCTCTCCATAGCATCTTTTCCGACTTTGCCTTACTACGGCTTGCAAAAATGGTTTCACTAGGAGACAGGTCGATTGCCGCTGAGTATAGGCAAATAGCCCTGTCATAATCGGAAGCAACGAGAGCTGCATTTCCCTGGGAAGTATATAGAACACCACACTCTTTCTTGAAACCTGAGTGTAATACCGGTGAGGATTGTAGTCTGGGTGACATCATTGAAAACCTACTAGTGGACCAATTGAGGCAGCGCGCCCTTGTATTTTCATCAATCATATCCATCATGTATCGGTGCGATTCCATGGCTTCTCCAAGTCTACCTGCCTTAAGGAGTGCACGACATCGATACTGGTTTGCAGTTTGCCACAACGACTTCAGATTCCACCCGAAGAGCTGCACAAAACACGCATTTGGGGATGAAAAGGATGATCGGTTGCATCATATCAACGTACCACCACGAAATCCTCGTATATAGAATGGATGGCCCATTTGGATGAGAAAGCGCTGATATCGATAGCTGCAGTAAAGTGGTCAACAGCTTCATTGTAACGGACACCACCAAAAGCATTGTATCCTAAATGAACTCGTAGGTATGCCTGAAGTGCCAAGTGTCAGCGCACGGATTTGAGTGCACGAAACTACTCACTTCCACGATACAACACGCAAGAGTATCAGCATCGGGACAAGCGGCAGCAAGTCCCCGAACACGGCGTAGTGCCTCGTCATGTTGATTTGCATTGAACAGCGCGATGGCCTAGAAATGGTGGTGAAGATGAAGCAGGGTAGTATGAGATCAATTAAACCTGCCTTGATCAAGAGAAGGAAATGAATGGTGTTTAAATCTCCGTTCGTGAACATGGATGCGAAATCAAATACTTCCATCGCATGCTGGAGCTGCTCTTTTCCGCAGAGGGCAATTCCTTTGGACATATAGCCTGTCAATGAGGGCTTGATGCCGACGGACTACGTCACCATGGAAGTATGCCTTAGCTAAATGGGTTATGATGGGCCAATGTATGTTACCTTATCTGCGTCAAGAAGAGCGCGGTCCCAGTCGAGTTTTCGTGCCATGACAAATGAACGATTGGCATAGGATATGTGGTCGTTGGCATCAGCGTCAATCGCCTGTGTCAACAGCCCTTCAGCGGTTTGCAAATCCCCAGTCATGCATGCGTCGCGGGCTGTCAGGTCCATAGCGATGATCTGCAAAGTATGGTCACGTTTGCATTATAAGAGTCAAAGGTGGAACTTGCCTTGCAATCAGGCGAAGCGTCCTCGGGTACTGCCCACTTTGAAATCTTCTTGTCCTGATATCCGCTGAGGATGTGCTTTCCATCCATCGAGAACGTGACGCAGCACACTGGGTCTAAGTGCTTGAATATGGCGATGGTTCGTCGATCCCAGAGCCGCCAGAGGCGAACATGCTTATCCTCAGAGGCAGAGGTAACGAGAGTACCGGCAGGGTTCACAGCAATAGCATAAATATAATCGGTATGGCCATCCCAGGGATCACCAACCTGTTGCTTGGTCGATAGATCCCACTCCCGTATGGTGGGATCATTATGAGACCCCCCAGAGAAAAGTCGCGTGCCATCAGGAGTCCACGCAAGTGAGTAGTTTCTTCCTGGACTGACGTCAGCGTGAGCATTGAAGTTTGCAACACAGTCCCTTCTGCTTGGATCCCATATTTGGATACCCTTGTCTGTTGCGATGGCAATATGTTCGCCAGATGGCGAATACCGAACGCAGCCAACCGCTGCACCGCAATTGATTCGATATCCTAGCGGCAGCCACGTCTCTGTGTTCCAAAGCTTCGTCGTGTTATCCGATGAACCAGTGGCCAACACCGCACCATCTGGAGAAAAATCCAATGACACGATTCGTGCACCGGAGTGGGCTCTGATGGGTTGTGTGACTCGGAGGTGTTGTTCGCCAGTATCTCCATGCCAGGCGATGAGTTCTCCGCTCAAATCGCCACTTGCTATCAATTGCCCGTCTTTTGACACCGCAACTGCCCGCACCCAGTGGCGATGCCCCTCCATTTTCTTCAACACAACCCCGTTCTTCAAGTCCCACAGACGAACTGTCTTGTCTCCCGAGCTCGTCACCATACGACGTCCATCGGGGAAGACTGCTACTGCCAAAACGGTGCTTTCGTGATCTTCAAACACTCGAATGGGTGTAACACTTGCGACGATGGGCTGCGCTGCTGCTTGTGCCATTCTGGAGGATCCCAATGTTGAGGTTTGGACTTACTGCGGAGGATGGGTTCTTGTTGTCCCTAAATTTGAGGTGACAGGCACTGCAAGTCGAGGCAGCACCGTTCGGAGACAATAGCAGGCGATGTCGTTCTAGCTGTTAGTAGCCTTCCAAGGTTTATTCAAACCATGGGAAACCCATGTGAGAGAGAGACCTCTGGTTTCCTGTCTAATAATAGATCTCTGACGTGATCACAAGTGAGGGGGACGCTCATGCAGGTGAGGACGCTCATGCAGGTGAGCGGTGAGCGGAACGTGTTACCGGAATCAGGTAGTCAGGTCGTCGATATCTACTCCATATTGATTTCATCATGAACCCTGTCCCCTCGTGCAAAAACACCATGCCCATCGAGCCAAATTAAGTGCTAGCGAAACGGTGTTTTGAATATGTCTCATACCAGAACACCACTCACTGATATTGGTTCGTCAAGTTCCGCTTCGCTCCCTTTGCATGAAGCTCCTTGGAAGCAAACAGAGAGACGTGAAGAAACTCCATTGTCATATCTCACACAAGCTTTAAGAGCTTTCAAATACATGAGGGTCAAAGGAGCGGTAAGTGCAGAGGGAATGAGTCTTCTGGACAAATACAGCTGCAGAATTCATGGTTAGTAATCTACCCCTTCTCCCCCGTAAAGCATTAGCTGCATCACTGAAAAGTTCGACACGGATGAGTCTGAGAAAATTTGTTTCAAATACACATGAGCACAAAGCGGGAGTAATGTTATACTAGTAAGATTTCACCGTGACACTCACCACCGCACATTTGATACAACTACCTCACATCATTCATTCCACACTTCACCCTCAATAATTCATAACTGTCAAGTTTCTGCTGCACCTCTTCCTCCTTAAATGTAACTGTCAGGACTTTAAGATTGGGCTTCAGAATCATTGTATTTCCAAACGCGAAGGGAGCGGAGTGAGGGGGATGGGTGAACCTGGCCAACTGTTCCTCAGATTAAGCACTTTCAGTGATGTCCCATCCATGCATCCCTCAGCCTGTCCAGTATCTCTGCCTCGACATGTAATGCGTAAACGATCAGCGTGAGCTCATACAACCGAGGGCAGAGTTGCAGAAGATTTGCAAAGTCACCTGGACCGTAGCGGGCCAGATTGCGACTGGTCTCAAAGATTAATTTCGTGCGCGATCACTTAGTAAGGCTTTGCCCCTTGCTGCTGAAGAGAGTACGGTTGCGCGAAACTTGGAGATATTCGCACGGGAAGAGTGGAAGAGCAGAATTTGTGCAGGTCCTGGCAAGTTCTGCACACCAGTGTATAAGTGAATTGTGCACTGGTGTGCAGAGCTCCTCAAGACTTCAAGGCTAGTTCGGAGTGTCTGGTAGTCGGGTGTCGTACACACACACTAAGACTCACGATATGAGTTCGGGAGGAACGAAAGACATCTGCGGAGTGACCAGAGTCTAAGTATGGTTCCAAGTGCTACATTGTTACATGTAGTGGCGCTCAAACCAAAAGTCACGTGAGTTCGATCGTCGCCCGTCTTCTCGAAGACGAAGTATCAAACGAGCATAATATTGAAAGAAATTTACTATCCCCGTACTCCTCCAATATCAATCTTTGGAACTATTCTAACTTACGAGCGTACTGATACAGAATTTATGTGTATATTGAGGTTGCGCTTCGAGGTAGATGAATGTAGACGTGAAGGTATAAGTAACCAATAGTACGGGAATGCATGTAACGGTGATGGTGAAATTCCAATCATCCCCAGTTGTCGATAAGAGAATCCCGCATTTCCCCAATGACAGCCGAAGAACTTTGTCCTTGAAGCTCTGTGATAGGGGACACATTTAATGAAGATGAAATGGAGCCAAAAGAGTGATCTCACTGAATGTAGCTTCGATGACACTGATCTCCGTGGCGGTAGTATCGAGTCCAGTGAATGCACACCAGTCGTTGACGACGAGACCTCCTCCAATAACGTCTGAACCTCTGTTGACAGTACCAGCCTAAGAGACAATGGGAAAATGGTTTAAATCCACATGCACTGCAACTTGCGGGAAAACATACCACAAGGGGAATTTGCAGGAGACTGCTCAGTTCATCTTGGTCCTGAACACTTGTCCTTGGGTGAACAAGTCCACCCTGATTTGATATCGCACAATAGCTCCCCACAAGGACGTTATCTGCAACAGTCTGCCTGAAGACCTCAACCTTCAGTACATCCGCAATGATTTCCTCCGTCTCGCGATCAACATCAGGGTGCACAAGAGCAACGTAGTCGTTGCAAGCGATTACGTTACCCAGCGCAGATAGTCGTTCTTCGACTCGCTGGATGGCAACAGCATCAGGAAGGGAGTTGCGCAGATGTTGCAACTCCTGATCGGTCGTTGTTGCAGGGAGAAGGAGGCCATGTCGGTTTCCTAGAAATGACAGACGTCAGACTTTCCCGCAAATAATCCGCGAGCAATAGAAGCTATAATACATACCCGCGGTCAATCTCCCGACAATACGCATGCCGCCGATGGTGGAATGCACGATGGGAATGACATCGCTGAGCTCAGCCTCAAAGGCCGAGTAGAAATTGGTGCTGCCCTGGATTGCAGCTAGGCAGTAGCTGTTAGTGAGTTTTGCAAATACACCGATCTCGCTGCTGTTCTCGAACGCGATGCCTGTGAAGTAGGTGTTATGAAATCAGTGTTACAGTAGTCATCAGCAAAATGACCCACGAGTAGCCATGATTGTTGGAGAGTCGCGGTAATCTACAGGTGGCCCTGGAGGTGGATAAGAGGTAGAGTAGAGAAAAGGGAGGTTGAGAGAGTTTTTGAAGTACTGTGGTCGACTTGCGGTAAGCGTCAAGATAAGTATGTGCTAAATTTTCGGCGATCTATTATGTACTTTCGTCCGAGTCAAGTAATCGACTCACATATCCGGTCCCGCTTCCCACAAGCGGCCCCCCGGCCAGATCCTCAAGCCTGCAGGCCTCGGTGCCTTAACTTCTTTCCTTGTACCAAATTATAAATACACGAATGACTCGCATGGTATACACAATGGCTAGTAGCGGGGTACGTAGCGATTTTGAACTTCCTGGGGAGCATATATAATTAATTTAAAGTGTTCCGTATTGGGAACCCTAGTTGAAGTAATGACTTCAAGTTCAAATACTTTTACTTCACCATAGGCTCATTATAAATGCTTAGATTTGCCACCAGGTATCGTTCAAATGGCGTGTCTTCGTGGCTCAGACAGCCAGCTTGTCGTTATGGGGCCCTTGATCCAAGCACCACCCTGCGTGCGCGCACTATGTCTGGAGACTCCTTCGGTGCTCTGACGGACGTCGAGAAAATAATACTGGATAGCGTCAAGGTGGGATTCTCGGTTGTACTGTCAAGTTCGGTCGGGTCTCATAACGCAAAGGCAACAGGCCCTATCTCCTTCTCAACCTTCATGCAACTTAGCCTTGGGCACCCTACATACGGGTACTACATGAAGCCGGAGCATGCTGTCTTTGGCACCCAAGGAGACTTCATCACCAGTCCTGAGATTAGCCAGATGTTTGGTGAGGTGAGATTCATGTTGTTACACGCGTCGCACTGTCGTGAAAGCGCGAAATCTTCTTCGGATAGCTCGTTGCGTTATGGATGGTGAAGCAGTGGATGGATACGAATATTAAGTTACCCTTTCGAGTGGTAGAACTTGGACCTGGGAGGGGAACACTGATGGATGACATGCTTCGGGTGGGTGATATTCAGTTGGTGGTTTGCTTCTCATGGCAGCGTGTTTCCTCCAGGTTTTGAAACAACTTCCTGTTACATCTCGAAAACTGAAGAGTATTCACCTCGTTGAGAACAGTGCAACCATGCGTGCTTTGCAGGAAGACAAGCTTCGTAAGACTTCTCAAGAGGAAAACTACGAGATAGTATGGCATGATGCAATCGAAGAACTTGAGCACGAGGAGGATGTGTTCACCATGCTGGTTGCTCATGAGTTCTTCGATGTTCTTCCTGTAAACGTGATCGAGGTAAGCTGCGTCCAGAGCAACGTAGGTTTGTACTTAGTAGGAACTATAGAGAACTCAACAAGGCTGGAACGAAGTATTAATTGCCCCTTCAAATGATCCAAGCATCAAATACATCATGCCCTCTTCGGAGTCGGACTTAAGGTCAGGCTCTCCCCCGCCATTGCGACCCACGTCCTCGCGTTGGACGCGTGTTCTCTCGCCAACTCCGACAGCATCGGCGACCCTCCTCGGACTTGCGTCTCCGAGATTCTCTTCGTTACCTGTTGGGACGCGTATAGAGGTGTCTAGAGCGTCCATGAACCAAGCACGGAATATAGGGAAACTCATTGGCACCAAGGGCGGAGGATGCGCGCTTGTCGTCGACTATGGTGCAGATAAATCATTTGGCGATTCCTTACGCGTATGCCTTCTTCGTATTTTGACCTCGGACGTTCTGACTGATGATCGTTCGCAGGCTTTTAAAGAGCATAAGATTGTTGATATCTTCTGTCGCCCTGGAGAATGTGACATCACAGCGAATGTCGATTTTGCGTTGCTAAAAGAGTCTATGGCTGACCTAGGTATGTTTGACAGTGTCTTGTTGTATAATTGTTAAAACCGTACAGTCTCGACACATGGTCCGATCTCCCAACGTGATTTCCTTACGCGCATGGGCATACAAATTCGCGCTGCCGGTCTCGCGCGTTCGGCTTCCTCGCCGGAGAGGAGACGGGCTATCGAAGATGGTGCAAATAGGCTCGTTGATTCACTTGGGATGGGTGAACAGTACAAGGTGCTCGGAGTTGTTGCGAAAAGTAGCGGAGAGGGCCACGACGTCGGTGACGTTTGGCCATTCACTACTATCCGATGAGATGCCATACACCCATGATCTAGGTAGTCACCACACAAAAAACATCGTCAATATAGTACATGGTACACAGTAATAGTAATCATAATCCCCGAAGATCCACAGTCATAAACCGCATGGCCCGTACAGTCAGTCAGCCACGTTCACTTGGTACAATATTGAGCCTTGATCACGTCCGCCAACTTCTCTGCTGTTGCAATAACCGCACCAGCCTACACATTTATCAGTACTCCACGATGAGCTTCCAGAGCTTTGCGACCCACCGGATGTCCCGAAACCAACGTTGGGAAAACACTCGCATCACACACTCGAAGACCCCGCGTGCCCTTGACACGCAAGTCCGAGTCTACGACGCCGCCTGGACCCATCGAACATGTACCTATCGGGTGGTATACCGTTTCCACACGGTCACGGATGATATCGGCCAGCTCTGCATCACTGAGACGAGAGAAGTGGTGATCGAGGAGAGGGTGCGTGCTTTGCACGTCAGTGACTGAGGTCATGGGTGCTGTGTGTGCGATTTTGAAGGCAGCGCGGACCCCTCGAACGAGCGTATCGATGTCGTGTTTCGTTTCGAGGTAACTATGCAGTGCGTAATAAGTACTGTAAGTTGAAGTAGACGGGTAGAGGCCTACCTGGGGTCGAGAAGTGGATCATCGTAGGGATCGGTAGACTTGAGAAGGATGGATCCTTTGCTTGTGGGACTGGGAGTACCAAGAGAGTTCAATTGAGTTTGGCGTAGAACACGTCAATGACTCACCGTAGTAGAATAACAATCATTTGATACATATGTGATTTTCTGTCGATAGGTATATTGTGCGAGTGCACTGCGGCGGCACACATGAGGATCTCGAGGTCGGGCGCGTCTGGGCCTGAAGTGGCGTCCTCGATGTCATGGTTATACTCCGCAGGTGAGAAGAGCACGGGATCGTCTGATCGGAAAAATGCTGCAGTTTCGCCGATCTAAGTCACTGTTATTTCAGCGCCGACTATGTGAGTGTAAGGCGACCAACGTTTGAAGCAATTGGGCCAGTACCCCATAGTTGATATCGCAGCAAGTCACGTATTAATAATCGTGCTGTGCGCAGGTTGTAAGGCTTAAGATGGTTGAACGTCGTTCCTGTCTTTTCCTTCAGCCGGAGATTGAATGCTGGATGGTCCGTGAGGTTAGCACCGACACCAGGAGCGTCGAGAAGGACTGGGATGTTATGTTGCGAAAGGTGCGCAGCTGGTCCGATTCCAGAAAGCATTAGGATTTGTGGAGAGTGTACGGCGCCTCCGCTGAGGCGACGTAAGTATTAATTGAAGATATATCAAACAGTCACGCACCAGACAATGACCTCCTTGGTAGCTCGCACACGGAACTTGGGTCCGATTCCACCCATAGGTGACCTGCCGGCAAATTCAACGCCAGTCGCACGTGGGGTGCCAGCGGAGCTGTCAAATAAAATCTTGGCAACACGGGCATAGGTGACCACTTTCAAATTTGGACGGGCGAGGACTTCATCGGTGAGGTATGCTGACTCGGTAGAGACACGAGTGCTCTTGCTGTTGATAAATGTGACTACATATAAACCATTTCAACACTTGTCGACCTCGATGGTCACCGGTGAACTCACAGGTCTGTGCCACATCAAAGGATTGGTGATCAACTCGACGAACCTGTCAAGAAAGACGCACCTTGTTCGTCCCTTTCGTTCCCTTAGTGGTGCAAAAGTCGGGCGAGAAAGGGATGCCGGCATTCATGCTCGCCTGGACAAAGGCTTCGGAGGCCGGCCAGACATGCGTACTGTATCCAATCTCTACGGGCCCATTGGCGCCGCGAAGGAGGGGGTCGACTTGTGGGAAGCGCGGGTCCGGGGTGTATTTCTCGAACTTACGAATGTACCTATACAACAGAGGTATCAGAAGGGGAATACGTACGGCGAGTGAAGTGCGTACTTGCTAAAGTTGTTCCACGACCAGGATTCATCACCAGTCATTTCTGCCCACTCGTCAAAGTCAGACGGTGAGCCATACAGTGCACTGAGGTAATTGGAGTCAGGCAACCCACGGCATAACGCACTGCAACTCACATCATAGCATTCATAGAAGAACCTGGCAGACATCTCAAAGTGACTCTTTACAAGGGGAATAACCACTTACATCCTCCGAGGAGTTTAGCTGAGCGAACGACATTTAGCAGGACAGAGTAACAGCCTATTAATATTACCTACCGCGAGGCCAATATTTTTTCTTGTTGCCTGCGTGCAGCTGGGGCTCGGTGTAAAGATGATAGTCCCAATGAGTGCGGAATAATTGCGAGAACGCAGAGGGTATCTTGCTGAAAGCGACATCTTTAGAGCTATGAGACCTTAGATATCTCAGAAGCAAATGAAAATTTCCGAGACGCTGACCTCCCACCGGCCTCGATGAGTAGAACCCGCAAGTTTGGGTCTTCAGAAAGACGCGATGCCAGAACACATCCTGCTGTGCCTAGATAAATTAACAACCATGAGAAGCTCTGATTGCTGGAACTGGTAAGTAATAACCATACCTCCTCCGACAACGATGAAGTCCCATTCATCAAACTCAAGTCCGCTGTCATCAACTTTCCTCGCAACTTTCGCATAGTCCGTTATGAGCTTTGGTTTTTTCGCAGTAAAGAGCCTCAGGATGATTGTTAACGCCGCAACGCTTGCTGCTACACCGACAGAAAATGTTGTTCGGACGCCAGCGCGAGCCTGGAGGGCATCCAAAAGGTGGAACAGTTTCGCGAACGAGTCCGGCTGGATCATGATGGTATCTGTTGTAGGGTGAGACCGAGTTTCCCGAAAGTTTATATGTTCAAGCTGAAGCGCTCATGCCAGACACCTGAAATTCTGAATTTCAGCAAGCGAGGTACGACATTATGATGGTCGTGCCCGAGCCCGAGTTGCTTCATTGTCACCGTCGGCTCGAGCCTCCCAGTTCCCGACTTCCCATACCACAAAAATTATATCGTCAGCCGCCGTTGCGGAGCTCCCCTTCGCCGTCATCGAGCTTATCATCACTGTCATCGGGCTCATTGTATCCAATATCACGAGTACGACAGAATCAGGAGTCCTAGCCGCATATGTACGACATCACTTCCACCGGCACCTCCTATCAGTTACTACCATCATGCCAAGCTGTCCCGCACAATTCGTTGATTTGCCCTATCCTTACCCGTTCTCGTATACCTACTCAACCTACCGGCGACTCCGTCCATACAGCAGCATTGTCTGACTACGATAATAATCATCTGCCACCAGTCACCTAGGAGCGATTTGGTCCCAGATGCATATTTAAGTACTGGGCAACTGCACTGCTTATCTGACACCACGTTCCTGCATTCACCTACGCTTGGCCCTGGGTATATTGGTTATTCCTGCAGCGGAGGGGTCGGACTCACGTGTGACACTGGCCACACTTCTGCTCGATAGCAACCTTGATGGCATGTATTCATCTAGCCCGAGCTTGGAGAAAAACTTTGAATTCATGTCAACGGCAACATCCGCGCACTCACTTGCAATCCATCCAGCGCTCGATCCTGACATGAAGTGCGGTACTAGTACGAGGCCCCACACATTCACCAGGCACCAGGGTCGCCGTACTCATAAATCAACCTTGCTGACGACGAGCAGCTGTAAGTTTACTTGCCCCCAGAGAGAGAACATTTCATACTGATCTATTACTATTGTTGTTCGGTAATGGCTAAGAATGCATTTCACTCCGAACCTGCAAACACTGCCAAGCGTCAAATCGGTTGGGTCACAAGATGGATATCTGAGGACGAAGGCAACAGCAAATACGTTGTTTTTCAATGCCGTATCCTCCTTCGTCTATGGCCTCGCATTGGCAGTGAGTAGGAACGCTCCCTGTAGCGTACTACATGTTTGGTTTCTGCAACTGGCCAACATAATTTGACCTTCGACTTGTGGGTCCTTGTGGAAGGGGACGAGTGACTGCGTGAACACTTGCAGCTCAAAAAAAACCTGATATGCGGGTCGGTGGCGGTATTGCTTGCCACAATGTCGCGGGCACGCCTAGAGAAGCAGCGCCACCAGCCATTTTAATAATTGCCAAACTCGATGGTCATCAGTGAACTCATAGTCTGTGGGGCGCCCGCGCACAAAGGAGGGTCAACGTCTGGGAATCCTGGGTCTGGAGCGTCTTTCTCGAGCTTGCGAATATACCTGAATCACAGAGGTATCAGGGGAAGAGCACGCAAGTTGAAGTACGTACTGCGCTAAAGTTGTTCCACGACCAGTATTCATCACGAGTCATTTCTGTCCACCTGTCAAAGTCAGACGCCACGCCATACTGTGCACCGGATCAATATGAGTTAGACGATCTACAGATTGATGCATTGCAACTTACATCATAGCATTCATAGAAGAACCTGGCGGATATGTCAAGTGATTCTTTACCACTTACATCTCCCGAGGAGTTTAGTTGAGTGAACGGCATTCAGCAGGACGTAAGAGCCTATTAATATTACCTGCCGCAAGGCCAATATTTTTTTCATGTTGCCTGCATGCAGCTGGGGCTCCGACGGTAAAAACAAGCGCGGAATAATTGTGGGAACGCAGAGGGTATCTTGCTCATAATGAGTATCTCGAGAGGGCCTTAACATCTCCAGACTAAACGAAACCTTCCAAGGCGCTGACCATCCGCCAGCCTCGGTGAGTGGAACCCGCAAGTTCGGATCTTCAGAGAGATCAGATGCCAGAACACATCCTACATGAACGAGTTTAAAACCATGAGAAGGTCAATAATGACGGTTCGAAGTCCCATTCGGCGTACTATGTAGCGATCATGCCATACCACAATGTGACTCACTCATCAAACTC
>MU837018.1:18100-35653 GCA_029603245.1 Rhizopogon salebrosus TDB-379 | reverse complement strand
TATTGTGGCCATCAGTGAGTAAAACCGACCTTGATGGTAGCACTTCAGTAAGAAATGGCGTACATGGCGATTCTGACATTCTTCGTAACTCAAATTTGTGTGGGGGCATAACGCGACGAACCAGTTCTATATATATGAAAGGCCCCTCTGCAGCGTCAATCAGACATGATAAGACAATCTTGTGGCCAATGATCTTACGTCTAGATGCTGTGTGTCAGAATATTATCGTATGTGGCATAAAAAGGGTACATTTGGTAGACACACCTCGGTCAACATTCGGTTAGCGCCTCACGAAATAATGAGCCACCCGTTGTTAAGCTTCCAGTGAAGCAACAATAAGATAACTCAGATAAGGGTGCAATGTCATGGACGGAGAACTATAATTGTGTGGAGCATGAAACAAGAGTACCTAGCTTGATTGCGAGCTGCCAATCTAAATGCGGCTATCCGAGTTTAACCTCACGACAATGATCAATTATCAAGGGTCTTCCGGTCATAAACCTTGTGGCCGATGGTGATGCTGAAGCGATATCTGCAAATCAGAACGGGATTCTTTCACTGAGTGCAACAAGGCAACTTGATAACACCAAATTTATTCGCATACTGATCGGAATTGGTGTCGTTCAGTTGGCAGCGTGCGGTCGAGTCAATGTGATTCGTTGTGAAGCTGGCCGAACACCAAGCAAAGCCAGGAAATATACGTAAAAATCATGATCGCAGTAAGAAATGAAGACCCGCCTGCTTGCAGCTACCCTCCCATTGGTAACGGTCATCAGCACTGTTAACGGACGCACAACGTACGAAGAGTATGACGCGAATCCAGGAACGTGGATTATTAACATCGCTAACAGGATGAGGATGAAGTGCTGGGGAGGTGGTGGTGGTGGTGGTAATGGCCAACATGTGAGCTTGTCTGCCGTGAGCTTATTGCTGTGGGTGAATGCCTTGGATGTTACCTATTAGTTCATGTGGCGGGTAACATATAAAGACTATCATGATGAAGATACCATGTTGAGAACCCAAAAGAAGTGCAATTAAGGAAGTAAACACACTTTTCCAAAGCGATTGTAACTTCTGCTTAGTGCTACTTACATAGGGTCGGTGATGAGAGATGAAACCTTGTCCCAGGCTCTGCTAACGCTGCAATATGTCCTGGTCGTCGCGATCACAAGAGCAGTGGAACAGTAAGACACGATGATCGAGAGGACGTGGCCATGAGTCTGAGAGTATAATAAGGGCGGTAGTAATGCAGACGGCGTGTTGCAGAAGGCTGGGAGCATAGGAAAGGTCGGGGTAAAATCTTCGAGCGAGAGACACGTGATCTTGGGTGTGAACCCTAGGCAGATACTATAGCGGCGTGACGTCCAGTGGCTCGAGATATCAAATTTACAAAAAAAAATTGACAAAGTCCAATAACGACTTTCCAGGACCCATTGCTGCCTGAAAGATGACAGTCTGTCACAGATAGAACCGTGTATGTTGAGTATCCTCTTCGTGCGGAAGGAGTGTAGGTTTGCCCGATGACTCAAACTTGAATGCACTCGCACGACGCAAACATGCCGCTTGCCTTGCCATTTGTAATTTTATCGTTCTCTCTCAGATATCTATTGCATCTCTCAGTGTGTTAAGTAGATATGTACACACAGTCAGAAAGTGTGAACCAAGCCTTTCATCTGGAGACACCGTAACGGCTGAGAACTTAGGACTGCAACTTGAACAAGTTGCCCGCGGTGCCCATCCTTGACTCGGACTTCCACAGTACCTGGGCATTATCGTGCCAGATAAAACCATATTTCATCGTTGCGGCCATGCGAATATTAACACTAAGACCTTCATACATGGCATACATTTACATACATTTTACATGTGTATCATATTACAAGCGAGCACCGATGATAACTGTTATGCAATTTGCACACATCAACGGTTGATGAGCACCACGACATCAAAGAGCCGTCCACTGCTTAATCCACCACGCGAGTTTGTGGAGCTTTGCCGGAAGCATCAAAATCCTAGTCAGCTTGCGCCTTACAGGGAGAATATCCAATCGCTGGGCCTTCATAACCACTTCGACATGGTGGACGGAGAAATGTTCCTTGCTGCAGGACAGTAATGAGTATATGAACAAATCATGTTACAGTGTACTGTAGCTAGCTTACTTTGCGTCAGCCAGTGCTCGCGCGGACCGCATAATATTGTTGATTGTCTTCCCTGAAAGTATCATCAGGAATGCCTCACAGCATCAACCAATGGTAGATATGAGACTCACCATCCAACTGGTACCGCGAGAGGTTCTTACTGTTGCGGAGGTGAACCGAGTAGTCCACCCCCTTCGAATACCCGAAGGAAGAACTGACAAAGGTATGCTCAATCCCTGGTATACTTCCAGCGGGGTCGACTTGCTCAAAGTGATAGAGCCAAAGTCGACGTCGGGCTGCAGCATTCAGCTCAGGAAAATCGATCACTTCAACGGGAAAGGCTTAGTAACGAAGGTAGGTCAGATGCCTGAGCTACGCACCGGCACAAGATGAACTCCAACATTCTTTGTTGCGAGCACCCACCCAGAAAGCAATACAATCATGAGATTCGATTTGACGCAAAACAGTATGAATGTATTCCTAACGGAGAATCAAATATTGCATGGTGATGGCACAATAATTGTGGACGTACTAGGCCAAATGTTGACCTCAAAAACCCCTGTGGGATATCTTCAGAACAATATAATGGAATGTTCGGACATAGCACTCACATCAGCATCTTTCACTATGATCACCGCATTCCAAGTGACTGCAAGCTATCAACATGTCCAGTTAGAGGATCATTGCAATCGGCAAGCTATACTTACCGACACGCGCTGGGCAAGGTCGGATGCCTGATTACTGTCGAACGTAAGGTGGGCGGAAATAGTGAGTAGAGGTCTGTTGAAGAGATTGCAGACAGCATGAACTGTTGACATTCTCCCAGTTCCAGGAGATCCATTGAGAAGTACATTCTACTAGATGGTGAACGAGAGACGAAGAATGATAGGGGTCAGTGCTTACCTTTCCTTTGCTGAACTGTCCTGGGTGTGCAGCACTGAAATGATGACCAGTAGAATCCACCAGTGCTCTAATGAGATCCTGAAAAAAATATTAGCTTGCAATTAAACAATGTGAAAAGCATCTGTACCTTGGTATTTTCGTCCATAATCAATCTTTTCCATGCATCTTGATCGTACTCGATGGGCTTCAGGTCCCAGATCCGGAATGTTTGCCACTCCTAGGTACCGTAGAGTTGAGTTAAGAATGAGAAAAATAATATGACGATTGGCTTACGTGTGCATCAAGATCATATCCACCAATCCAGTATGGAAAGCGTGCGATGTTGTCCTCCGTATCAACAGGAAGTGGCAAACGTCTATCATGTTACTTAGTGTCAACGTGGAGAATGGGAAGAAAATCCCCTTACAGATGTGGGTTGTAGCCTTGCTGTGCATGGTGAAATCCAAATGGGTCGATCATCACCCGTCGCACGCATGGTTTTACGCTATTGTCACTGTGGGACAACTCATTCTGGGTGTTTGTGTTGCTATAACCTGCCAATTGCAGAATGCATAAACACAGCGCAATATATGGGTAGGGCACTTACACTCTGCATAGAAAACCCTGCAATAGGAGAGGTAGAGTCTGCCGCGCTCTGCGTTGATGATTCGACATCATAGCCATAGACGTATCAATGGTTTACTCACCAGCCACTTTACCAAGTGTTTCTTCTGTGATGCGTTGTAGAAATAGAGAAGTTATTGGTCTGGTCCCCTAACACCGTTTGATGAATACACCATTTGTTTATGCTTAAGCGCTGCTACAGTACCTGATAAGCTTCTTGAGTAAGCTTCACCGGTTCAGCACGCCTACTATCCCACTCGTCCACCTTGAAGGTCAGATTGCTTCGTGTTTGGAAACGAACACCATCCCACTCGAGATACTCCGCCTCGAGGCTTAGAATTCTGGATAGGTCACGTACTCAACAGAAAGAAACATCGCTGAGAGCTACACTTACTGCTTGTTTACTTGATGAATTCTTGTAAAACGACAATCGTCATCGTCCTTGAAGCGAGCTTTTTTCAAGACAACCAAGACCTTCCATGCAGGATATCAGTGAAGGGCGTGACTAAGCGACCAGATGTAGGTCTTACAATGCGTCTCTCGGCATCCAAATCATTACATTGAATCCCAATATTTGCGGCATACCATGTTCCTTCCTCGTAGTAATATTCAAGAAGGTTGAAGGGAATCTGATTACTAGCAAGGGACTCTTCAAGTTGCTTAGCCCTGCATCAGTGCATGGTTACCAATGACAACGTTCAACATGGAACTTGAACAAACGCACTTTTGCTTGCACTCCGCTTCCACAACCTCTAACAGTTTTCCTAGATGTGTCACAAGATCAGTGAGGTATTGACCGGGCGTGTCATCTAGCGATCATGATCAGAGATATTCGGTGCGGCGAGTAAAGGAAAAGCTAACCTGCAGAAGTAGCATTAAACCCGAAAACCTCGGCCTTGGATGTCAGGTCTTCTGGAGTATGTTCCGCCCCCAAGATGTCTCGTGCATCGTCCAATCTGGACTGAAGGACCCCCATCTTTTGGAACAGGCGATGAATAGGATATTCAAGGAGTGTGTCGTCATCGACATCAACAAATACGGTACTGAAAACATGGTGTCAAAAGGATCAAACGACTCCGATTCCGAGGCACCATACCGAAGCAAAGAGTCTAGGACTGCACTAAAGTTGTTCAAAACAGGCGAACTATTCTCTATGGGCGAGTTGAGTATGCATACAATATTTTTGGTATAGCAAATACTTGCCTCCCTCGCGCTTGGAGCGGACATTGAGATAGAAATAATTATCTATACCCACAGGTGGATGAGAGGACTTGCTCCTGAGCACCCACCGTTCCTCGTGCGGAACCCTTGTGCACCACAACCCGTTGTGTAAGCGAACAACACATTGCGCAATGCGAGAAAGAATTTACCACTGCTGCCATCGACGAACAAAATGATCATCTTCTTCCTCGTATTCATGCCTTCCACATTGCAGAACTGGCGATATACATGGTGGTGCACTACCGTCTTGGACAGGAGATGGCGATCGCGAATGTGGCGCAGGCTGAGACACTGGTACCCCCGGCTCTGTAAGTGGGGCTGGCAGTGTATCGGGTACATGTCTATCAGCTGATCCTGGTACGAATGATTCATGTTGTGGAGGTGTGACGGTATTGAGAGAAAGTAACTGCTGTGTCGGAGGTTGCGGCAGTAGCAAGTCTGGAGCCACCGTGGGTACCTCTCGAACAGGGGATGCGATACTGTGCCCATCAGGGAGCAAATCCGACCTCGATATTAATCCCTCAGGAAAAAGTGGCGTACACGGCGATTCCGACATTCTTAATGACTCCAGTTTGGGTGGGGGCATAACACAACGAATCAGCTCCTATATATGAAGGGGCCATCTGCAGCGTCCATCAGACATGATAAGGCTTCCATTGATTAAACCTCATTAAATGGAAAACCAAGGATACCTTGGGTCATGCACCTAAGTCAAGATAAGACAATTTTATCCCACTGATCTTACGTTGGGATGCTATGTATCAGTGATTCAGAACGTCATTGCATGTGGCACAGGGAAGGTACGTTTGGTAGACGCATCTAAGTCAACGTTCGGTTAGTCTCACGAAGAAATGATGAACCATCAGAAGATGGCGCAATGTCACGGACGGACCAGCCTGATTGTGAGACATCGACGCTGCCGGTCTATATACGACTATCCGGTTTTAACAATGACATTATCAAGGGTCTTCCGGTCATGAACCTTGTAACCGATTGCGATGCTGAAGCGATATCTACAAAGTATTCTTGTACTCGCTGCAACAAGTGGCAATGACGCTGAATTTGTTCTCCTGTTATCGTGAAGTATTCAGTTGGTAGTGATGTAGTCGAGTCAATGCGACTCATTATGAAACACCAAGAGAAGTGAGCAAATATGAATAATAATAGAAAAAATTACGAGCATGGCAGAAAATCTACAAAGCCCAGCTGCCCTCTCATCAGTGATGGACAATAGTAGTGTTAACGGGCGCACAGCCAATAAAGTGTATGACGCGAGTCCACCAACGTGGGTTGTGAATGATGCTACCAGGGTGGGAGGGTATGTCGTTGGCAGGTATTGGGGAGGTAGTAATAGTGGCGTCCAACGAAGCCTGAGGTCCGTCGTGAGCTTGTTGTTGTGGGTGAGCACCTTGGATTTTTCCCTTTAGGTTACGTGGTGGGGTGACATACAAAGACTATGAGACACGCTATTGAGCAGCAGAAAGAAGTGTGATGAAAGCAACAAGCAGCCCTTTTTGTCTTTGAGGAGTGCACGTGGACGGGGCGCCGAGGACGCTCCGAGAGCATCACTTGAGCGGTTATGATGCGGATGCGGTCGGCGAGTTGCAGAGGACTTGAAAGCATAGAAAGTCAGGATAATAACCCTCGATTGAGAACATGGCAACGCACACAATCTTGCGTGATACTGCGATCTTTGCTAAAGAAGAGAGACACTAAAAGGCTTCCCCCTTGTCCTCCACCCCTCTCTCACGTTGGAAACGTTATGGGGGTGGACGCAGATCAGACCGATCATCCATGGTCTGCGTACTCAAGATGGGAAGCTGACTTATGCAAGCTGGCGCAAGTCCTGCCATCTCGGACAGTATGGTAACTTGAAGTAATCTCGGCTTCAAAGCTTCAACTCCGACAGAGCCTAGTTGGAGGCTCGTGAACTGCTTGAGAACCCCGCTGCTCAATCGTGTTCTCAACTCGTGAGGCCTGTCCCTCCCATGTTTTGTATCGTTTAATACGTCCTAGTTTTCAATTATTGAAAAGAATGGCAAGTCACATACATCCAACGACATTCCAGACGACAGTCAGTGAAATAGAACCATGATGCTCAGTGGACACTCACACCCGATAGATCCCCAGGACAGCCTTTAGGATGGCGTGAACGTCCCAAACATATGCGTCCAGGCTGTCATCGCAAGTGACCAGCAGATTCCCGGCGTCAGTAGAAAATGTGGCACAGTGCAGCTGGTTAACTTCGTGCCGAAGGAGTGGTCCGACTGGGAGGTTTGTTTCTAGCAGAATCCAGATGTTGGGTCGGACCTCCTGCCATGTGGCTGTGTCGAATATTTTGATTTTGCCACTTGGCTGAACCGGAGATCAGCTTCTTTGCATCCGAGGTCCACACCAAAGTGTAAACCATTCGATCGTGTTTGATTGTGATAAGCAGTTCTCCTGTTTCTACATCCAAGTTTTTGCCGCATGCTCGTTGTTTCCACCCGTTGCAATTTTTTTTTCCATCGGGGTCCGGGGAGTAGCACCCAGCTGTGCTTTGTCTTGATCACTAGGATGGTTTGACCGCTCTTGCTATCCCACACTCTTACTGTCCCGTCCCAAGCTCCGCTCACGAGTCGTGAGCCATTTGGACCCATTTGGCGATGACCTTCCCCGTCTCGGCGTCCCACAACCTCACTCTCCCATTGTTACTTCCGGAATCCGCTTGCAACATTCTGCCTTTTGGAGACAATGCTATAACGACAACTTATGTCTGGTTCCTATCTTCTTGCCAGTCGTCCCCCTTCTGTTTTCTGTTCTTCAGGTTCCACAGTCGGGGTGACCCGTCTTCCAAATATGTGATGATGCGATGTCCCTTCACGCAGGTATACAACACCTCGTACTCTCGCTGTATGTCCTCGAATCGTCAGTCGAGGCGTTATGCTTAATATCTCTTGCATCTCAGCGGCGAGGGAAAATATGGGTATCAACCAAGGAAGTACGTGGACTGGGCAGCCCGCTGGTTCTTCTTTGAGTTACGGCGGCTCGCAAAGGGCAGGATTTCTGTGAGTTGATTGGTCTATTTGCTTCACCCTGATTTATTTATTCCAAATAGAGGCGCATGGTGCATTGCTCATGATCCCTGCTCAGAGGTTTGATTTTGACCCACAGGACGACTTCTTGAACTATACGCAGGAGTTGCTTGCTGCGCGATGGAAATTCATGCGTGGTCTTACTGTGATTCGGTTGTTGGTACATGAATAGCCCTTATATTTCCCCAAAAATTGACGATTTGAGCATGGGCTGAGGGCTCAGTTGGCGACGTCAAATCATCGCATCTGACTATTGCTTGCTATGGAACGTTCTTCGCGTTACCGAGTGTCATCCTTGCGCCGGGAGGTGTTTCCGGCTGTTTCCCTGATATTTTCAGTCCTACAACTAATCCGTGGTTCTCGTAAAGTGTCATCATCGTCTATTCTTCTCAGACTCTCCAATGATGATTCCATGAAAGCAAAGCATACTGAGAGACAGAAGAAGAAAGCAAATAGAAGATGAATTGAACTGTCTCGACGTAACTATAGCTAGTTCTCAGCTTATCATCAACCGCTAGTAAGTATGTGCTTGTATTTGTATCATTCGGTAATGACAAAAGTTCATTCTGACAGTTTTCCTACTAGGCGGTCGTAGCGGGCCCCGCTATACTCCTTGACACTTGGCGTTATATATCAAGATATCACTGCGGTAGCACATCTGTTGCGAATTATTTTCTGCTAGACTACCCTAATACAGGATAGCACCAATCTCGTACATGATGGCAAGACAGCCTTCAGGTGAGGAGACCTTCCGAGACGAGTATTTATATATCGATGAAATGGATGCGATTGTCGGTAGGTCTGGCTTGATTCGAGACTACGTCGCTTTGGGCGACGGAACGTTGAAGTTGCCACGCTTTCTGAAGCTTTACCTCGACCGGACAACAACACTAACTGTACCAGGCGGCAAGCAAGGTCCTCGTCGCGATGGATGGTCCTGGAATCGTCCAAGATTCTGTGAAGTTCGAAACCTTGTTCAAGTGTATATAAGTAGATGACGCTGGTCTCGAGGGACGGTTCAACTCCATAACATGGCGGCCTTGACATTTGTCTTTCTGCTCCTACTTCTGCCTTTCGTGATACTGCGATCTTTGCTAAAGAAGAGAGACACTAAAGGGCTTCCTCTACCTCCTGATCCTCCACACCTCTCTCACGTTGGAAACATGATTGGGGTGGATGCAGATCATCCATGGTCTGCGTACTCAAGATGGGAAGCTGAGTATGGTACGTGTAAACTTCAACTGGCTCGCATGGGCGTATTGAACCTGTGATGCAGGAGAAATAGTCTCTCGGCTCTTCAGTAAGGATATGGTAATCCTCAACTCCGACAGAGTTGCCCGTGAGTTGCTCGACCGTCGTGCACATAACTACTCCACGAGAACCCCGCTGCTCAATCGTGTTCTTGACTTGTGAGGCTTGTCCCTCCTACGTTTTGTATCATTTAACAAGTCCTAGGTTCGGTTTTGAGTTTTCATCTATTTTTCTACCCCACTCGGATCGATGGAGACTTCGTCAGTATGTTTCTCTCCCTTCTCGTATTTCGCTTATCCACACTCCACAGACAGGCGAATTTTACATCGAGTATTTTTCTCAGAAGCATTACCCTCATTCCGTCGGATTCAGATGCGTAATACGCATGATTTGGTGTTAAACTTATTAAACTCCTCGGGAGAGTACGGATCCCATCTCCATACGTGAGTGACGCCACCTTTCAGATATTTTCTACGCAACGCTATATTTTGTACATAGGTTCAGCACGTCTATTATCATGTCAGTCGTGTATGACTACACCATATTACCTCGTGATGGTCCTTTCATTACCATGGCCGACCGTTCCCTTGAGATATTGGTAAGAGTGCTCAAACCCAAGGTCGCATGGATCGTCGGAGAGTTTCCGATACGTGCGTCTTCTTTGCTGCTGTGTCCATGATATGTGACCCAATTCTTCGCGCCCGCAGTGGGAAAAATTCTGTCTTGGTTTCTTGGAGCAGGTGGTGTCATACTGCAGATATCCCTCGTCTCAAAAGCTGTGGGCGTTCCGTTCGAACATGTGAAGAATAATATGACAAGTAAACTTCCATCTTGGTTTCCTGGAGCAAGCAGTGCCATGCTCCAGAGATCCCTCGTCCCGGAAATTGTGGACATTCCGTTGGAACATGTGAATATGGCAAGTGATGTCCAGTACTCAGTATTATGTACTGAATGATTCTCAGGTCGCTGATACGGCGGCGCTATCTATAATATTCGATGCATTGCTTCGTGTATTAGAGAAAGCAAAATATGAATATGAGGTCGCCCTTCTCGAGAAAGCGGTGAAGGAAGCAAGTGCTACGGGTTGTATTGGTTCGTGTTCTTTATCAAGTTTCTTTGGCATATATTTTTCTCTATGTTTCTAGCCGCTTCAGGAACGGTGTGTTTGGGAGTTGTTTTTATTTTTACTCTTGGCTGACGAGGCTGTAGACAACGTCGACTTTATATGTCTTCTTGCTGGCTATGGTCCTTTATCCTGAGGTTCAAGCACGCGCCCAAGAAGAGATTGACTTTGTCATTGGAAAAGATCTCGGAAGATTACCCGGGTGGGATGACCGGGCTTCTATGCCCTACGTTGACGCTGTTATAAGAGAGACGCTGAGGTGGTTTCCTGTCCCACCTTTGGGTAAATATTTTTCCAAGTGCTTATTAGCCGGAGTGTTGATATTGGATCCAGGGATTCCCCATCGCACGTTAAATGATGACATCTTCGAAGGTTCTTACATTCCGAAAGGTCGGAGATTCTCCACAGACTGAAATTTATTTCCGCTCAAACATCATTTCGGCAGGGGCTGCCGTACTGACTAACATATGGTGAGTTAATCTCTTCATGTTCAGCCTCCCCCAAGGGAAGACATAAATTATGATTATTCTCTACTTACAATAGGTCTATGGCGCGCAATCCTGAGAAAGATTTTAACCCAACAAAGTTCATGCCTGAGCAGCACATGTCGAAAGTGAAACCCAAAGGGTCTCCAGTGCACGGTCCTGATGATATCTCCTTTGCTTTTGGGTTTGGAAGGCGTGCTTGGTACGATACCCAATATTCTGCGAACAAATTGATCTTGTGTTAACTATGACTTTAACAGTGTTGGACGATACGTCGAGGATGCTTCCTTGTTTGCTGCGGTTGTGAATATTCTAGCTGTTTTCAAGGTGCAACGTGCGCCTGGATGGAACATCGGACCTGATTGTAATGGTGTGAAGTGGACGGCAGGCGTAGCGACGTAAGTCGGATATCTTCGAGGTTTATCGCAGTTGGGCTGATCTGAGCTGGCCGATACAGTTATCCCGTGTTCCCTTGCATCTTCACTCTTCGGCAGGCCAAGGAAAGGGTGGTGGAGTTGATAACCGCACAACCCTAAAAACTGATGTGAATGATCGTCTGTGGTGAAGGCCAATGTTTGTACCAGGCCCAAAATATTTGCGCATCGGTTTGACTTGGACTGTAATAATTTAAGTTGCTTGCGTATTCGGCCGTATACTAGACACATTCCTTCGTCCGAGTTTACTAGGTCCAACTGATCATAAGCTCAGATAATGTATGACTACTAACAACGATAATCCAAACATGACTGACAGATCACGTACATATACTACATAGAACGTTCTTCAATAAAGAAATATCAGCCCTTAACCCATGAATTAGCATGTAGATACACCACTCCTTCCTCCCACAATTTACCGGTCCTGAAGGTCATTCAGAAGTCGGAGGATGTTGAGGACTGTGGAAGTGATGATTAGTAAACATAGCATGCCTAATCGAGACCACTGAGACATACAAAGGTTGATGAAGCTACAAAGTGAGTCGTTCCGTCAGCTAAGTAAAGCGTGAGGAATGACAAAGGACGTACTCAAGGTACAGACTGATCGAAGCCATAATAAATTCATCGGGCGAGAGACGTTTGTTAATCATATACGTGTCATACACGATGTAACCGCTGAAGATCAGACATCCGCCGATAGCATACACGATGTCCATCGTGTTGCTGAAGGGGATGAAGATGCCGACGACGCCGGTCATGACTGCAGAGGGTTAATTAATTTCGATGTCTAGATATGGAATGTGACACGTACGTAGGGCAACAAGACCACCAAAGAGCCATGGAGCAAGACCAGAGAAGTCATACTAAGCAAGGCGATCAATATTAAGCGACATGAAGCCTAGGGACCATACCTTGGACTGGAAAGTGAACAAAGTCAAGCCCAAGAATACACCCAGCGTGATGAGCCTGAGAAATTGCTCAGCCTTGACTGGAGCGAGAATGATCGAGACGTACAGTGCTTGCATGACAATGATGTTGTCAAAAAACGCCGTTACGACGCCGAGTGTAAAGGCTTCCATTACCGTGAAGGTGGACAGCAAAACCAGGTTAAGGGGATGGCTATGACGCTTCCAGTACAGCAATCCGAGGTTGATCAGAGTACCAAAGAGGGGAACATAGAATGACCAGGTGCTAAGAAGCATCGTAAATCTTCTAGCAGTGCACTATTCTGAAGTATTAGGACGCACTGCGTTGTAACCCAAACTATAGTCGAGAACGACTGGGAGATTCCGCCCGCAACAAGACAAGAGGCGAGCTAGATATCGAGGTGAGTATATGCACAAAAAATCATGTGATGAAGCACACATACAATCTGGCAGACTGCAGTAGGAAGCTGAGTGAGCAAAATTTTCACAAACCAAGAGATATTTGCACGCACAGAGAATGGTGTAGACTTTGCGAACGAAGGCATTCCGAACTTCCGCAGAGCTATCTGAGACGGTGACCCCATACTACCAATAGAAAGAGTCTTAGAAGGCACATATAACGCAGTTTCTGGAACAAATACCTTGAAGTCGTCAGGAAGGTCGCCTTGTTGGGGCTGGTCATAGATGCCACCACCTGGAGACCTGGAACGACCGAGTAACGGCGAAGTGGCATCGTCTTCAGCAAACGCAGGCTTCCTGGACGAGCCCGACGGCTTGTATAACGGTGGTGGAACCGGATACTGACTTGAGCTCATTGTGGTAAGAGATAAAGGTGAACGATGAGAAGCTGCGGCACAAGATGTGATGAGCAATGTAAAGCATCCGCTGAATAATCCACTGTGGCTGTTCCTGGTACGTCGAGTTTCATGATTCCATGATCGTTCATTCAACGTTCCAGTCTGGGTACAAACAATTGGCTGTTCAATATTCTAACTATGTGATGCAATGGTGTGGTGGTGCAAGCCAGTACAAGTTGTTGGATTCCACAAATCTCTCCTGTGCTTCTGGGACTGTCTCCTACGATCGCTCCTTCAAGTTCGAAACGTGTCAGGTGTATCATAGAGTCAGTCCTGTGCTATCGAGCATCTTTGCGGAATCTGGTGCAGCTGATGGTGTGACCATCGGACTAGTTGCAGTTTGCTGCCGTGCGGGAGCGCTTCCGGACCCATCTGCATTCTTGATCGTCTCCTATAGGGTGACTAAAAAACTTGCCCATCTTACGACCACTGCGATCCAGCTAGATGAGCAAATCCTGTCCAAGGGCATTCCCTTCTTCACCCTTGTCAACTTCTTTATACACCGTCATCAAAGGCTCTGCGTATCATGAGGCCGTTAGGCATGGCATGGACGACGTGGACGAATAGGAATGCGTGCACGCGTGGTTGAATATTAAACAAGGGTTATATGTATGATGCCGATGGGATCTATGGGAAGATCGAGGTCGACAATATCTCGGGCTGTTTGCATTGTCTAGCCAAGAATGACGCTGACAAGTTAGCCATTGTGGAAAACAGGTGGATCAAACAGCAAATGATCAGCCGCACGCATATTCTGTATTCATCTCACTCGAACTCATGGAGTCGTATTGACATCTTGGCAGAAATACCTCCATGCAGCAGGTGGTTGCCCCTACTTGTACAGTTTGGACGAAGAGGCGCTCGAGTTTAGACGTCACATTTTACTTTGATAGCTCCTCAGTAGCGGAATCCAAGAGCATCAGCCAGATGTTGGCAAGGATGCCCTTGATTTCCCTTGTTATAGATGGCATTCATATAGCCGAGATTCTGAAGACTTCTAACCGATTGTGTCTCGATCCCGATCCCGAAGGAAGGGACGGGTATATTTCCTACGACACAGCAACAGCACAGCTATGTAATGTCTTCTTTTGCACCATCTTGGAATTCCAATCGATCATCTCTTTTACAGACTTGCACGATGCAGTCTGAATCTTTAAGCTACTTTCTGGATCATCTACTAATCATTACACAGCGCGTGGAGCATCACGCACAGGACCGACCTGCAAAACGTTGAAGAGGCATTATGCAGAAATAGGAGATGATCCAGGCCTGTCTTTGTGACATCATCAACGAGAAGGTGAACACAACCCACCCGCACTGCGGGCCAGGACGTTTCATCTATACAGTACCGGTAACCTATGAAGTAAACACGAGGGGGCACGCAATATACTCTTCCTACTTCTTTCACCGCATCAGGGTACACTCCGACCCTCTCGTACAGCCCATCTGCGGACACTACACACTATACTACCACAAATAAAGAAATAGGGATGCATGAAACGCCACTAAGTCGCTAACAGACCAACACATCAATACAAGAATGGCTCATGATGTGGAGTCACTAACCGTTGACAGTTATATCAGCATCCCACATCATTCGCATCTGCTCTTCCCTAGCTAAAGATACACTGCGTATAGAGCACTGAAAGGGTTCGGGGTGGCTATCGCGAAACTGTTCAATCTCTGATATACGAGAAGTAAAGGATGACCAACATCGTAAGACCGCTGGTGAATTCCGGCTTAACGTTAATTTCCCTGCCATCATCGTCTTTTGCTTTTGCGATCTCCATAATCGATAAAATTGATACTATGGCCGCCCATAAGGCGTCGTCCGCAAAAAACCGACCTGGACAGACTCTCCTTCACCTGAGCATCAGCCACATTTCCTTAAACTATGATGCATCACGAACCTCCCAAAACCGAAACCGAAATGTTCGCAGGTCGGCTCATCTATCAATTTTCCCTCGGCAGTAAGATATCGACCGGGATCAAAACGTGATGGATCAGGATATACTTCCTCATCACGCGCCATAGCCCTGTTGGAGGAATTAGCTGATACTCGAGGGTACATGATTGAATGATCGCCCAATAATTACCATGCATTCAACATCACCACGGTACCTGTCACTCTCTCTGAGAAACATGACCAATATTTTTTGACGGTAGTAGTACAACACCTTTTGGAATGAAGAAGCCGTTATAAACATCATCGCGTAAGGTTGCGTGCGGAAGGCCTAACGGAAACGTGTTAAATTGCTTTCGACGACAACTCTTCTATAAGGCTTACAGAGAGGTAAGACAGGTTCCCATCTGAGGGTTTCACGACAGATAGCCTCGATGTACGGCAGTGAATTCTTATCGCTGAAAATTGGAACTCTCTCGGGTCCGCACACTGCGTTGATTTCTGCTCTTGCGCGAGCCTGGACCTCCGGATAAAGAAGCATTGCCAGTAGGAACACGTACGTAGTTGATGAGGCCTACATTTTCAAAGTGTAAAAATCTCTTCACTGGGAGAAACGATTTCATATTACCGTCTCGGACCCGCCTAAAGAGAAAAGAGGTTATGCCGTGAAAACCTTAAATCAACATGATGCGTTACCAATGTATGCATTTGCAGCAACCTCCTTCATAAACTTCTCGTCAGCAACTTGAACCTTGTCCCCTCCGCTCAGGACGCCTGACACCAAGTCCTCTTGGCTCAGGAAGTCTGACACCATGGATGGACGCGTTATACCTCCTGCCTGTCACAAGAATCATAGGTATCCTCCTGGAAGGGGCGCAGGTGTCGGACATGCTCACCACTTGTTTTCTCACATATTCAAAGGGTGTCTCCGTGGCACTCTTGACCAATCTACGACAGACTGCGGCCTGTTCCTTGAACTTTACACCTGGCACAAAGGACGGCAGCCAGCTCACTGAAAAACAGTCATTTCCAAAGCGAGATCCGACAGAATAAACACTTACGAAAAGGAAAAAACATTAGCATGGCTGACCTTTCCGGCGCTAAGGCAAGGGTGATTATATGGAGGATCTTTTGAACAGATGTCACGAAAGGGTCATCTCTTGGCTGGGGTTCAAAACCATATATAACTGCCATGATGAGAGAAGAGGCATATCTGTTTCGTATCACAATCAGGGTAGACGTGGATAATTGCATCTAGGGACCAACGTGTTGAGGTGCCCTTCCATATTCTTGGGAACATCCAGGAGATTAATAGCAAGCTCGCGAGCCTTGCGGAGGTACAAATCATGGTACGAATTCGATGCTTCAACGCGCATGAGCCGGTGATAAAGTCTGCGGTGTATCCTCAATGTATCCCCGTATCGCATGAGCCCAGTGCTGAACGACATCCCGAAACTATTCTCGAATGGTCAGCGGATGACGCATCTGGATTGGTAGGACTCAGACATACTCTTCTCTTGTAGCGACGGAGGGACGATCAGAATAAATCGCAGAGCGTTTATTCACAATGGCTCTGCCCACTTTCTCAGAGTTGATGAGGACGAAATGCTGACCAAGGATGCGCGCATATACAACATCACCTGGAACTCGAAAATTAGCTGTGAAGCATGACAGGCGGGTCAACCTACCATACTGCTTTCCCCACTTAGCATAGGTTAACCATGGACGAGCTACATCAATGTCGAACATATTTCCTACAAAGGGCAGTAAACGGGGTCCAGGTGGGAGTGGCATGCCATTTGCCTTCTTTCGCGTGGAACGAAATCCTTCCGCAATGATAGCGATTGCGCAGATTAGTATGGCTGGAAAAACGATGTAACTCCCAATCATGATGGATCATAATAATGAATGCATGTCCGAGCAGGCATCTTTTATACTTAAGGGTCGTGATTTGTGTTCTCAGTTAGGTTAACACGATATTGTTGCCAAGTTGCAAGTTTGAGTTAGTCTGTTTGGCGATGACAATTGGGGCGATGACAGCCCTCGTAATGATCACGGTCAGATGCATATCAAGAGTAGTCGCTTGTTCTATGATTTGAGTAAGTACAAAGGCACTACTAGAGTTAGTTTCGACAGACGTTTTGGGAAGTCAGTGGTTGTCCCAGAGCGTCTGGTTTCAGGGAGAAACTTGTACTAGCACCAGAGTAAATATCGAGTTGGGCTGACTTGGGTTGTGGGGGTTGTGCATGCTCACCGGAGAAGAATGTTGTGCTGCAGTAATGGCTCACTGTGTAGCATCGTTCGCTTCTGTATTTTGGAAAGAAAACATGAAACTGAAAACTACGACGAGATCTGAAAGGGTCTTAGTACCAACTTTATCACGTTTAGGTTTCAGGATATCTATGGAAGATAACCACTATGCGTAGTACTCCCATTCAAGTTGCATCCAGGGTAAGCAGGATGTATCCAAATACTGTCACGGCGGCCGCCAAGCACAGATGATCCAATCTACAGGGCTGTGGGGGGTGCCGGTGAAGGTGAATTATGAAAATCGCTGAGCTGCAGCAAGGGCCAGCCTGGCCCTGAACCAACGTCACGATGTAGTAGTACTAAGCGCCCGCTGAATAATATA
>MU837017.1:164019-206951 GCA_029603245.1 Rhizopogon salebrosus TDB-379 | reverse complement strand
TTCTATATAGCCACAGGGTTTTTCCTGATGTTGGCTCACGCAGGGCTCATAACCTTTTGAATGGAGGGCGGACGACGGAAGGACACAAACGAGATCTATAATGAGTGTATGTAAGTACTCAGTCTTGTGAGTCGAAAGACTAGGAGACTACTAGCTGACCTATAACGAGTGTATGTAAGTACTAGTAGGTAGTCAGTATGACAGTAAGTAATAAATGAATGGAATCATACCTCAGTCTCGTGAGTCGAAAGACTGAGGTTGTATGCAGCGGTACGAAAATTGTAATGTATGGTAAATGGATTATGTAAGCTTGCGTGATGGTTATTGATAGCAGTAAGTCCTTATCACCACTTACTTACAACAAACAGGTCAGGTGACGCTGGGAATGCCAGATATGACACAATCCTCAATCGTTGAGAATGGTTTCGATCTTCATTTTCCACGAGAACCAGTTGTTCTCCTTGAGTTGTTCAATACGGTAGAGGGATGATAAGCTGTTAGTGTTTGTGTCTGCCATGGTTGGTTGTTTCCCCCTTTAATGGTTCGTAGAGTAATGTACTTTGTTTTAATAGCATCAAGCAGGGCTCATAACCTGTTGATGAGAAGGGGGGTAAAAAAGGGATTATTATATTAATCATGAATACGCCCTACTTATACTGTACTGTAGCTGTTACTCCTAACGATGAGGGGAGTCACTATCCGTGGACTCTTCTAGAAGTTCCGGTATGTTGTCTTCCCTCAACGGGATGTTTCGGCTTGTTCCACAACAACATTCTATGGCCACCTCATACTCTCGCTTGTGCCCTCGGTCTGCAGTGTGCACGTTGCTGCCCGAAGTTTTATGTCTCATTTTAGTTCATCCCGCCCTGGGTTATTGCTCGAAGATTTATACCTTGGTTTACCCCAGGTTCAACTAACTGCCTTGCCGTGTAGAAGACTGTTCTTCTGCAATTGCAAGTAGTAGGAAGTAGTAGACCAGCCCGAAGGCACTGATACAAATTTGCACGTAGGTAACATAATAGTCAGGAGGCGTTATTTGTTTCACTCCAAATGTGAACAAAGCCGGTGAGTGATGAAAAATCGATTCTGGTCTATCGATATGAAAACAGCTGTAAGCCTAAACTTTCAGAGTAACAACACATTCTAAAAACACAACCTCCCTGCACTAATCCACCCCTTACTGTAACTTATTCTTCCTTCTTTTCTTCACCGTGCCCTCTCCCGGCATCCCGCCCTCCCCGAATCGCGCCCCAAACTTTCCCTCCCGCTTATTCGCAGCCCTCACCAATGCTCGCTTCGTCTCACCGTCAGGCCAGTTCTTCAAATCGAAGTACATTGGCGCGTACTCGAGCAGCCTGTTAGGGCGCCGATGTAAAGTCACTATACAAATCATCACAGTATAAAAACGGGTACTTACCACTCTGGCCGCACCTCGGTGACAGTCCGGATATAGGGTCTCGTTGTGAGTACAAATTCGTTAAAAATCACCCACTCCGGCTGCGTATCCAGCCCACACGATGGATGCAGTGCCACAACCTATCAACAAATCCTATCAACACCCAAACATTCACCAACCCAAACCAAACTCAGAAGGACGCACCTGGTTATCCTTCGCGGTCATATAATTCCCCTTCTCTCCCTC
Source organism: Rhizopogon salebrosus TDB-379 (assembly GCA_029603245.1). Classification (NCBI taxonomy): domain Eukaryota; kingdom Fungi; phylum Basidiomycota; class Agaricomycetes; order Boletales; family Rhizopogonaceae; genus Rhizopogon; species Rhizopogon salebrosus. The sequence goes on along the minus strand of MU837017.1, from coordinate 205,309 downwards.
CTTATGCGCGACCTGCATAAAGAATCCACAGCACAACGCCTGCCTGATCGCCAAAAACATCTTCTTCTGATCCTGCACGCTCACGAGTTCCACCTCGAACCGCTCCATCGTCCGCTTCAGCTGCTCCCGTACATTGTCTGCTTGCATCAAGGCTCGCGCGGAGAGGTAGTTGTTCCATGTCCAGTTTTTGTCATATTGGTCTGGAGGGTTATGAATGAGAGAGACGGTAAAGATAGGAGACACTTACTTTGGATGTAATTGTTGTATACATTCAGAAGTGTGAGGTGGTCGCCATCGGGCACGGTAAGTAGTGCCTTTGCAGCATCCGCCTCTTTCCTCTGGTTATTCGGCCGTAGCCATACAACCGGGACTGCAAGAATATGAGATTAAAGTAAACCGAAAACCTCAGAGCGCACCAGACAACATCGCAGTGATCGTCAACATCTCGTTACTACATTTGAACTCCGGGCTCACGATCAACATCTTCGAGAGCTATGCGCGCGCATTAGAAAAAATCAAGACAACCCCAACGCCACAATAGTCAGCCTACCTGCGGGTCCAGAGGGAACTCGGCCATGATACTTCCCAGCGGTGTGAGATTCCCATCATCATCCAACGCTGCAAGGTAATTCAACAGCTCCAGCGCTCTCATCAACGTCTCTGGTGCTGGCGCATCCACGTAATCAAACTTCACAAGATCCTACACACACGTCAGCCTAATTTAAAAAAATACCACCCACAAATCACTCTCACCTTTATACCGGCCTTCACAAGCTCCAGCACTGTATTCGCCAAATTACTCCTCAAAATCTCTGGATGCGTCTGCTCCTCCAGCTCCGTCATAAAGTCCTTCTCCGTGTACAACCTAAAGCATTTGCCCGGTCTCGTCCGCCCAGCCCGTCCAGCACGCTGCTGTGCCGACGCCTTGGAAATCGGGCTCACGAGCAAGCTCTCCACACGGATACGTGGATTGTACACCTTCTGCTTGGAAAACCCAGGATCGACGACGTATACAATCCCGTCGATCGTTAAGGACGTCTCCGCAATGTTCGTGCTCACCACAACTTTGCGCCCAGGCGGGCCATCCGCTCTACCCGCTTTAGGCGGCGGGTCAAAAATGCGCTGCTGTTGCTGTGGGGGTAATGACGAGTACAGTGGGATGCACACGAGCGGGCCCACGCTCTCTGAATCGGTGTTGATGAGGTCATCTGCCTCGAGCTTAATCTTGCGACAAGCATCCTCGATCTCCTCCTCGCCCGTGAGGAATAGTAGGATATCACCGGGTTCCTCAGCACGATGTATCATGAGCACGGTGCGAATGGCAGCCTCGACGTAGTCCGGCTCCGGCTCCTGCGTGTAGAACACCTCGACGGGGTGGGTACGGCCAGGGACCTTGAATAGAGGGGCAGGTGCATTGCCGGTGATTCCAAAGTATTTCTGGAATTTGAGTGCGTCGAGGGTGGCGGACATGATGATGAGCTTAAGGTCTGAACGGCGCTGGGCGAGGGATTTGAGGATGCCCATAAGGATGTCGGTGGCGAGAGTGCGCTCGTGGGCCTCGTCGAGGATGATGGTAGAATAGCGGGAGAGGTCAGGGTCGTTCATGGCTTCACGGAGGAGCATACCGTCGGTCATGTATTTGAGGAAAGTGGTGCCAGGCTCGGTCATATCTTCGAACCGTATCGAGTAGCCGACCTGCCGACCGAGTTGGACTGGGTAATTGAAAAAGCTCAGAGTGCGTCATCGCAACACTTGAAAAAACAACACGAACCGTCCATTTCATCTGCAACGCGCTTGGCAACAGACATGGCAGCGACTCTGCGAGGTTGAGTGCATGCGACAATCTTGTTCTTGGTATGTGGAAGATCAGAGTAGGCAACAAATTGGGGTATTCTATCAGGGGAGTCTATAAGTGACTGTTCAGACATGACAAGGAGAATATTGTCCGCGGTGTGCCAACTTACTGTGTGGTCTTGCCTGAGCCGGTCTCACCAACCATGACAATGATCTGGTGCTTATTGAACTGGCAGACGTCATTCAGCATGAATGGGTGGGCACGAGGAAGACACTTACTATCTTATAAAACTCGTCCATCTGGGCGAACACAGGGAGCTTCTTGCGGGCTTCGAGGATCTTTTTGTATTGGGCAGTATGGGGCTGCTTTGTGAATGGATTTAAATCATGTTCCTAAGGGAGCAACAGAGTCAACCAGCCTTGAAATAGTTCTAATATTAAGAAAAACATACAATTGCCCCTCGGACTTGATCGGCAAGGACCTTTCGAGGGAGAAAGCCATAGAGAGGCTCCTTTGAAGAGGGGGCACCATTGACCGAGCTTGAGGTAGCTCGCTCAGTAGGATGTCGATGAGCGAGGTAAGGGTTGTCTCTCGGTGTTGAAGCCATGTTGTGGTCTGGCCTCGATGATGACTTGCAAACGAAAAAAAGTGAACAACAGGATGACTAATGGAAGCAAATAAGGCTAAGTGACCCACTCCCCGAATTACCATCATCTTTTATGTCTGCACCTGACTTATTCTCGTTCCTCGATGGAACCCCTACTGGGGATGAGGATAAAGATGTCGACATCTCCGAGCAGCGTCAGGTCGAAAATAATGCAAAACGTCGTGCAACCACGGATCCTCTCGGTGATCACCCGAATGGCGGGTCCTCCGACGCTCATGCTCCCAAGAAAGCCCGCGTCTCATCACCCGTGCCAGTAGTAGTAGATGAGTTCGAGACTGAAGCCAAACGTGAAATGGCTGCAAGCGGAGGGCTTACGGGGTCGGTGGAAGCTGGTTCAAAGCTTGAACTGCGACATCAGGTTTTCACCAGTCGTTCATATAGTTTCCATTAATCTACAACCTTTCCAGGTTCGCCATCAAGTCGCCATACCACCAGGTTATCACTATGTGCCGATTGCGCAACATGTTTCTCCCCAAAAACCTGCACGGGAATACAAGTTCACTCTTGATCCATTCCAGCAAGTCTCTGTGTACGCCATTCAGCGTAACGAGAGTGTCTTGGTCTCGGCACATACAAGTGCTGGAAAAACGGTCGTCGCAGAGTACGCTATCGCGCAAAGCTTGCAGAACAAACAACGTGTCATTTATACTAGTCCAATCAAGGTGAGCAGCCCCCCCTGCGTAATCCTGGAGGGATAGCTAAAATTTACATTAGGCTTTGAGTAATCAAAAGTACCGTGAGATGCTCGCAGAGTTCGGAGACGTTGGTCTGATGACAGGAGATGTGACCATCAATCCTTCTGCAACCTGCCTTGTAATGACTACAGAGGTACGTCTGGCTCATAATGTCCATCTCAGCCACTAAGTATTTTATGGCAGATCTTGCGGTCAATGCTCTACAGAGGATCTGAAATAATGCGTGAAGTTGCATGGGTAATTTTTGACGAAATTCACTACATGCGAGACAAAGAACGTGGGGTCGTTTGGGAGGAAACTATCATCTTGCTGCCGCATACCGTTCGCTATGTTTTCCTTTCGGCAACTATACCGAACGCCATGCAATTTGCTGAATGGATTTGCAAATCTCACGAACAGCCGTGCCATGTCGTCTATACCGACTTTCGTCCAACACCTTTGCAACATTATCTGTTTCCCGCGGGGGGCGAAGGTATCTATCTGGTCGTCAACGAAAAGGGGGATTTTCGTGAAGACAACTTCGGCAAAGCAATGGGAACGCTTCAAGATAAAGCCGGGGAGGACCCCGCCGACCCGCGCAGTGGAAAAGGTCGCAAAGGCAAGACAAAAAAAGGAGGAGAAAAGAAAGGTATTTGAATTTCCTCTTTCCAGTCATACGCCTAATGATTACCAGGGCAATCCGACATCTCCAAAATCATCAAAATGATCATGCTCAAGAACTACAATCCTGTCATCGTTTTTGCCTTTAGCAAGCGAGAGTGCGAGGCCCTTGCGCTCACCATGTCTAAATTCGAATTCAATTCCACAGACGAGCAGGACCTTGTTACGAATATATTTCAGAATGCGATCGAAAATCTCTCGACGGACGACCGGAATCTCTCTCAAATATCCAATATCCTTCCGTTACTCAAGCGAGGTATTGGAATCCACCACGGCGGCCTGCTACCCATTCTCAAAGAGGTCATCGAGATTCTTTTCCAGGAAGGGCTTATCAAAGTTCTGTTTGCCACCGAAACCTTTTCTATTGGACTCAATATGCCCGCGAAAACTGTAGTCTTCACAGCCGCCCGCAAGTTCGATGGAAGGGAATTCCGAAATCTCTCTTCCGGAGAGTACATTCAAATGTCTGGCCGTGCAGGTAGACGTGGTCTCGATGATCGAGGCGTTGTCATCATGATGTGCGACGAGAAGCTAGAGCCGACAGCTGCGAAGGAAATGATCAAAGGAGAGGCCGACCGTCTAGATTCCGCCTTCCACCTCGGTTACAACATGATTTTGAACTTACTTAAGGTTGAAGGCATTAGTCCCGAATATATGCTCGAGCGATGCTTTTTCCAGTTTCAGAGCAGCGCTGGGATTCCTGTTCTTGAAAACGGTATGTTCTTGGCCATCTGTTACACCCTCACTAACACTCGCCCAGAAATGGAGAAGGAGGAGAAACTGCGAGACGCTATCACCATCCCCGATGAAAGTCTCGTTGCTGCCTACTATGATTACCGTCAACAGCTGGATCGCATGGCGGCAGATTTCCGAGAAGTGATCACACACCCCAACTACTCACTTCCATTCCTGCAGCCCGGTCGCCTGATCAAGGTGAAGTATAAGGACATAGACTTTGGATGGGGTGTAGTTGTGAATTACCAGAAGCGTTTACCCTCAAAGGTCATCCTCCTCCTTGGTCGCTGTAGGATCAGGTACTCATCTTCTCTATTAGACATGGCAAGAACATCAGCCGGATGTCTCTCCCCATGAAAAATACGTCCTCGATGTGCTATTGAATTGCAACGATGGCGCGACACTACCGAAAGATAAAACGACTACCACGCCCACACCAGGAGGCATACTACCATGTTTTCCTGGGAAGAAAGGCTCGCCGCTGGTAGTCCCTGTTTTCCTTTCTACGGTAGACGCGATTAGCCATATTCGTGTCTTCCTACCGAAAGATCTTCGGCAAGATCAGGCGCGTGATACTGTCTGGAAAAGCGTTCTTGAAGTGCAACGAAGATTCCCGGATGGGATTGCTCTTCTAGATCCTGTGCAAAATATGGACATCAAAGACGAAAAGTTCAAGGCTCTCGTGAATGTGAGTGAGCGTCGGCTTCTAATGATGATGCGAAATTAAGTCTTGGGAACAGAAAATCAGTGTCATGGAACAGAAAATGTTCTCAAATCCACTACATGATGATCCTCGACTCCCCGAACTTTACACGCTGTACGCTCAGAAGCAGGAGGCGCAAACGAAGATACGTGATCTGAAGAAGCGCATCATGGCAACTCACGACGTGCTGCAACTCGAGGAGCTGAAATGTCGCAAACGTGTCCTCCGTCGACTTGGCTTCACGAACTCATCTGACATCGCTGAACTGAAGGGCCGTGTAGCTTGCGAAATCAGTACTGGGGATGAGCTCCTTCTTACTGAGCTGATCTTCAACGGCGTTTTCAACACCCTACTCCCTGAACAATGCGCCAGTCTACTTAGTTGTTTTGTTTTCACAGAGAAGGTAGTACCTACAATGATTTCAATTCTGAAATATTAACGTCTCCTTTCAGAGTGAACAGGTGACTAAGCTCACGGAAGAATTAGCAGCACCATTGCGTGTTATGCAAGAAATTGCACGCCGAATAGCGAAGGTGTCACAGGAATCAAAACTACCACTGATGGAGGAAGAATATGTTTCGTCTTTCAAAGTCGAACTAATGGACGCAGTTGTTCAGTGGTGTAGAGGGGCTTCGTTTGCCGACATTTGCAAAGTTCGTCACTCACTACCTTTTGTCATGAGCTTGCTGACTCATTGACTAATCGTAGTTGACCGATCAATTCGAGGGAAATCTGATCCGTGTCTTCAGACGGCTTGGTGAATTACTCCGTCAGATGGCTCAGGCTGCCAAAGTCATTGGCAATTTGGAACTACAAGAAAAGTTTCAGAAGGCATCCGAGATGCTGGAACGTCCCAATTCCGTTATTTTTTGCTCTTCGCTGTACCTATAGGGTTAGTTATACTATACATTAGTCCCACACCTGTAGAGAACGTGATGTTCTGAAATGCGAATGATCTCGCAAAATGTGCTACTTACATATGGGATTTTGAACGTCATAGCAAGTAACGAGATTCGCATTCATTCAACTTCTGATACTACATCAATACACGTGGTTATCTGACAGCTTATTGAATCCATAATTTCACTTGACATTTACAGCCTCTGTGCGGCAGCACCGATACCATGCCTGAAGCGAAGTGCCTCAGCGGCAGGTTTGACAGCCAAAGGCTTGGCAGTGGGAGCACCGATAGCCTTGGCAATGCGGTCGGACAAAGATTGGTCGACAGATGCAAAGTAAGAAACTAAATGAATATTCGCTTCAGCAGGAAAATATCCGGAGATGGGATTGAACATACGCGTGCGAGCCCTAACTTCAGCACTTTTGACGCCACCAATGTGGCCGGCAAGGTTGGAAACCAAGTGAGCCCTGTCTGTGTCACTCATGACATTTTGGTACAGTGCACGAGGTTGCTCAAAGTCGACTAGAAATTTGTCAGTATGACCGAAGCCCATAGAATTTAGCCACATACGCTCGGTGACCTCGGTCAGATCCCAGAATGCTCCTCCAAGCCAATTTTCATGCGTTGCCTCTCGCTCCTGGTCTCTGGGTGCGCCATGGGCGGATCCCTTGTTATTCAGGTATGTCAAGGGGGTAATTGAACTTTGATAGTTCGGGCGTGCCCCCTGGTTATTGAATGCCATCGGACCGTCACGCTGGAAGTTAGCAACGGGAACGATGGGGGTGTTAACGGGGAGCTGGTTATAATTTACACCGAGGCGGTGACGCTGGGTGTCAGGGTAAGAGAACAGACGTGACTGAAGGACGGGATCAGCAGTGGCCTCAAAGTAGGGAATCGAGTGGCCAGGCGCAAAAGCAGCCTATTGATAGAGTATGTCAATCAGTTCCGGAGTAAAACAGATTTCAGTTACCTGTTCAACCTCAGCAAAGTAGTTCTGCGGGTTCTCGTTGAGAACGAATTTCCCTACGGGGCGCAAGGGGTAATCCTTGTGGGACCAAACTTTGGTCAAGTCCAGCACGTTGTAACGGAAGTTCTCGGCTTGCTCTGGAGTCATAGTTTGCTGATTGGAGATTCAATAAATGAAGGAGAGTAAATGGCGAATTACTGACAACGTAAACCGTCCATGACGGGAACTTCCCGGCATCTATGGTCTCGAACAGTGACTGGATACCATATTCCGGGTTTTCCCCTGCCAGACGGGTAGCCGTGGCATTATCCAAGGTCTATGCCATGCGTTAGCTACAAGCTCTCGTATCGAATGCACGCACAAACCTTGAATCCTCCATCAGCAATCAAGTGAATCTGGGTGTAGACGAATGAGCCGTCGTCTTTCACGAGCTTGAAGGTATGGCCTGAATAGCCGTGCATGTTGTGGTAGCCGTCGGGTGTCCCGCGGTCGGAGAACAATATCATGATCTGGTGCGCCGACTCTGGGTTTTGAGACAGGTAGTCCTAGAGAGAAGATGATTCGACTTGAATACACCTGGTCAGTGGAATGTGTCGTACCCAGAACATGTCTGCATCCTTCAAGTGTGTCTGGGGGTCACGCTTCTGGGTGTGGATGAAGTGCGGGAACTTGGCGGGGTCTCTGATGAAGAATACAGGTGTGTTATTGAACACCCAGTCCAGGTTACCCTCTTCTGTTCTCAATTTGATAGCGAAACCACGGGGATCGCGAGCCGTGTCGGCAGAACCATTTTCACCACCAACTGTGGAGAAACGGACAGTTGATCGAACTTGCTTGCCAACAGCCGTGAATAGTTTGCAGGATGTGATGTCACTGAGGTCGTGGGTCGTTTCGAAATATCCGTGGGCACCGGCGCCTTTGGCGTGGACCTAGCATACGATGAATGTGTGGAAGATCTCATTCGAGTGTTCTACGTACCACACGCTCGGGGATACGTTCACGACCAAAGTGAGCAAGAAGGTCGATGTGGTGGAAATCTAGCTTATACATCAGCAAATATCGTCTGCACCGGCCGAGCCAACCAACCCTGAAGGAGCAGGGGTCCAAATGGACCAACCCGCTGAGCAGCATAGGGATGCGCTACAGGTGCACCATTGGAGGTGTTGTACACCGCGCCATCTGTAGCAGCGAAGACTTGTGGGGACGGCATGATCAAGAGACGATGAGTGTCAAAGAGAGAAGATAGCACACTTTAAACTCGAGATGACGAGCGCATTATAAATGCCGCTGAGAATCGTCTTACGAATGCGTGGGGATGATCAGGTGCTTCGGGAATGGTTCTGGAGCCCTCATTGTGTACTCATTGGAACTCAGCTGTGTTATGCGCACGAAAATAGTTCCGTCGCCCGTGGCCGAATGATGGCCTATTGACTGAAACCCCTGTCACCCGCATAGCCGCCCAATTGCGCCGCGAGAAACCCCAGTCAGCACAAAAAAGGTTGGTAGGATGGACAACCACGGAAATGTGATTCCATTCTTGGGGACCCTCGTGGAAGAATCGTGCGTTACTAGAAACACTCCCACGAATGTTTTGATCGAGCATCTGGGCAAGCTCACACACGGTTATGTTTTCACCCAAAATGGGACCATTGAATGGCCAATGAATATGATCAAAGGTCGTTGCACGGTCACGCGCGCCCCCACCCTTATAGTTGGTACACGTTGCGAGATATCCAAATAAGTGATCGAAGGACTCCAAGGGACAATGTAAGCATTAGATTGACAGCAAGAAGGTTGTCACTTACTGCGCAAGGCCTGGCTATCAATACACGTTTTTTCGCTAGAAGACACGTGAATACCTGACTCTCGGTGCGTAGCAGCACGTCGGATGATATAGCGGCACTGCTAACCACTGTCAAAACATAATTCAGTGTTGTCGTGACTCAAGATCCGTCCAGCTAGCTCTTGGCATCGATCCTATTGCTCGTTTTGACGCGAAGACTCCTTGAGCGTGTGGCATATCCTGCAATATCAATCAAGAATTCAGCTCACAGACTTGAGGTAAGCCGACGATCATCCTCGATCATTTCTTGAATAACCAACCACGAAACCAAGATCAACGTTGGAAGTGTGAGATATCGGATAAGATGGCGTGCGACTGCTGAAATGGAATTGAAAGATGATATACAAGAACTCTGCAGCCCCGGTCATCGGCACGGGAAAACGGTCAAGTTATCGAAACATTTTCCTACATGCACTGATAAGAGGGTCAATTCTCTTGCAAGAAGATTTCGAGTGATCTCTCACTGTCTCAGGTCGAACAGGAAGGTGATCGGAGTCTGAACTGTCTTCGCAGAAATACCCTTGAGAAGTTGAGAAGTCTCAGTTTTCGGACCGCGATGATTATAGAATTGATACGGGACTACATCAGGACAAGTGGAAGTGCGCTATGATGTATGAGGAATCCTGGGAGAAGATCTTCCGAAGTGAATTACATAGGTCTGGAAGAGAGTTGTGTTCCTCGGAAGGAAATATTAAGAAAGCCTGGGGATGATTATCGTCAATGCAATGGAGATATCTGACTCCTGACGTTACCTTCATTTACTGCGTTCTTTGACAATCTTCACACCCGGTATTACCCGTTTACAAGACACGGATGACTTGACGATATTCGGACGAGTATGGAGTGTCGCCGATGATCCCGAAGGCATAGAATCAACGTCCACAAAAGGCCTCGAATGGGGGGGAGGTACCACACGCGTGGTGGAACGTGGCATGGTCAGACTTAGAGGATCCCTGAAGAGAGAACCCTTCGCACTATGGCGCCGCTTCGAGGCTGAGCTCAAAAATGAAGCTGGTGCCGGAGGCTTTGGTGGCAGTGAGTGGATCGAAGTGGTGGTGTTCGATTCCATCTGGCGTAATTTTGCCTCCATCATCGCAATCTTACTATCTGTGCTAATATTGAGAGTGAACTAATGAGTCTTCTTGTTGAGAAAAACCTTACCCTTCTGGCCGAGTACGAATTCCGCTCTTCATCATACTTAAAGTGGTCGGTCGCGCATCAATTCTCTTCCCCTTTCCCGCCTGTCGAATCCCACCAGGCTCCTCGGGTGGTGCTTGATGAGCAAAAGTTACCACCAGTTTACGACCCCGTAATAGCTTTCCATTAATGCTTTCCAATGCCGTTCGGGCATCCTGATGCATGTCAACTGTCAGTCAAGCTGCCGATGACTTGGGATGACAATGCGTCAAAACATATCAAGGTAATCGCAATAGAGTAACGAGTCAAAAGTAAGCGGCACCGCTTAAGAGGATGACTTACACCTTCGTGCAAATACTCTAAAAATGCATATCCGCGGGGCTTCCCTTTGTTCGGACCTGCCTTGTGAAAGAGGAAGTCGAGTTTCGATACTTTGCCGAACTTGGTAAACATTTGTAGCAGTGTATACCTGTCTTGGGTTAGAACGTAAGCCAATCCACAAGGGAAGCACTAACTCATCGACAGCGGGGTGTATGTTTCCAACATACAGACGATCGCTCAGTAGTGAAGACGAACCAGATGCCTGAGGTGTGACAACAACACGCTCCTCTGATTCGGGCTCTGGGATCCAAAGATGATCGTTCAAAGATGAGCCGTCCTTGTCCGCTTGCAGGGGCTCTGCAGGAATATCTTCAGAATTTGTGATCATGGAGTATGGCAATGCACTTATCGTGCTTCCGCAAAATGGTGTCAAATCCAAAATAACAGCAATATCACGTGATCACTTATCACAGCCCCACTGGCAGTGGCAAGGCCGCCCCGGAGCACCTCAGCACTCAGCAAGTAAGGTCGTCCGCTCATGACTGTTCCATACTCAGATAAGTACCCTATATATGTATTAACACAATGACCAAAAATATAACATCTAAAGGTATGGCTCTACGTCTTATTTAGATCCGTAACCAGTAGTGAAACATTGAAAATGTTAGTAAGAATAATACTAAGGCTACATGGAGATAATGTGCGAACCCTGTTCCAAATTGAAGTGAGGGATTGAAGGAACGTGACGATGGAACGACATCAGCGAAGAAAGACAATGCCTTACTGGATCTCGGCATGGCTCTGCTTGATGTGGCGCAACAGAGCATCTTTGCGAGACAGGGTTTTTTGGCAGTGAGGACATTTGACCGTCATGGAACGTAGGTCTGGATCGAACTTGCAGCTCCCCAGGTGCCTCTCCATGTCGTTTTTACGGGTGAATGATTTCGTGCAACCATGAATGAACATCAAGCATTCAAAACGCTCTTCTTTGGTTTCCTCGTGCCTTATCGCTCTTTTCGAGGAATGAGGACCGCCTTTTCGAAGTTTTCTGGGTGTCACCACATTCGACCTTGTATGGGAAGATGCTGCGCGTTTGTTGCTGCGGTTAGGCTGATAGTCATCGTCGTCATCGTCGGTCCGCCGGCGCTTGACTCCGCGACGAGTCCCAGCTGGAGCAGTGCTAAGACACCGTGAGGTCGAAGGCGATGAGAGTTGATTCTGTACAGGAGGACATGCGGAGGGGATCGGAGTAACACAGCGTTGCACTTGCGGTAGGACGCCCTCTGTCAGGCTCTCTGATAAGTTTAGGAATTGAGATCGCCCCATGGAGGGATCGTCCCCAACCACGGAGTTTGGTAAGGGTGATTGTTCATGAGCCAGTTCAGCATCGCCAACTGGAAGCATGGAAATTGAGTGCGAGACACTCCTTGAAGGCGATGCTGAAGAGGACATGTCCAAGACTGCCCGGCAGGCAAGATCTTCTTGCAATTGTTCAGGACAAACAGTGTCCTGCATGAACTGTTGCTCAAAGAATGCTCCGGAATTAACCATTACATCGGGAGGTACGAAGTCTCCCAGCGAAGGATAGAAGAGATCGGGGAGAGAGGCGCCGCCTTCGGGCGTCAACGGTGAGATACTGGACGCGACGCTGAATGGTGATTCGTCCGGGCTCAACTGTGGTACACCTAACAATCCCCCTGAGGAGGACCCAGGATGCCGATGTCGGGCAGCCTAAAGATAAAGACGTTAGCTTGAACTTGTGCGATCTTCGGGTTCACACACGCTAGATGTCGGTATTGGATAAAGAGGCAAATTCTCGATGTATTCGGCATTGTCCGTATCCTCGAGGTAGAGGTCGCAGTCATCAGAGGACCACAATACAGTGGAGGCAGTGGACGCCTCAAACTCCAAGGTTCTATCCCCAGACAGTCAATCAAACATTCACTTGACTGCAGAAGGGGAAAATTCCAAAACTACTCACCTCAAGCCATCCATTAAATCGAGTTTAGATGGGAGTCCAGTGACTTCAGTTCCCCGTTTGAAAGATTGTGAATCCTCAGGATACACAAAATATTCGTCGTAGTAGTCGCTGGAAGACGAGAGCATGTTAGATGAGGTAGCTGGTTAGAGAAATGTGTCGGATAAGATGAGGGTGAGTGCCCCTTCACGCGCTGTGCCTTCTTATCGGCCTTGGAAGCCAACAAACAGATCGTGTTGACCCTTGAGGGTCCATCCCTCACAAAAACGTGTTGTACACGCGTCAACAAGGCTGTAGCCCTTGATGCGAATGGCACCTTAATTGTTCCGAAGTACTAATTGGTCGAGAAGCCACTGAAAGGCGCGCGCCGGTTGTATTCGTTGGATATGGCAGCCTCAAGTTGCCTCCTGACGGAATAAAGAAGCGACCAAGTACCTTGGAAAAATATCGCCAGAGTAATAAGGCTCGTAACAATTTCCTGGCCATGCACATCGACTTGGATAAGACCTGGATATGTTGGAGGCCGTGCATGTCCTGTAGTATTCGGCGCTTCTACATGGAAAGTACCGGAGCCCCGGTCGATCAACTTGTCAAGGTGGCCACCAGCGTCTAGCACGCACCTCTTCTAGAAACTGCGGAGCGCGGTCGCGCGGACTACCTGTGCTTACGAAGACAAAATTCGACAGGGAATCGGAGTGTTTTAGACAAGAACTTCAAGTGGCAACCGTGACGTGTTTACCTCAAGTCTGACAAGTAACACAAGGTTTCTCTAGTACTGTGGGTCCAGGACTAGAAGATCCCAACGGTAGATTCAATTATTCCGAGTCGCGACAAACGAGTACCGTGTCTGTTTTATGAGACAATATTTTCGCACTGGATACTCATACATGCTGGGTGAAAGTACTTATGTGCTGATTCCTGAACACAAGGCCCTTGGCATCGTTAAGAAGGATGCTATAGTTAGCATCATGTGACATGTTCACAAACGGGTGAAGGGCTGATTCCTGAACACAAGGCCCTTGGCATCGTTAAGAAGGATGCTATAGTTAGCATCATGTGACATGTTGACCTTGTGAAGCTACTTACGGGGTGACCGTGTCAGCCTCTACATGGTGGCCTGTTTCTAAGCACACTCACCCAGACCCCAACTCTTTAACAGATTGCTTTACGCGTTATTTGCAGTCATCGCCCCGAGATTGACATCACAATTCGCCACTACTTATACCTGAACATTCTGGGGGTCATTCAATCATACCACTAGACTCATACCCGACTCCTTTTAAGCCATATCTGCTTTCAGCGGTTCATACCCTGCTCATGCCAGCTCCTCGTCCCTCGCTCAGTGCCGAAGCTGCGCGCGCTGCCGCGTTGCAGGCTGAGTTTAATGAGAAGAAATGGGTGTGGGTACCGGACGAGAAAGACGGTTATCTCGCTGGCTGGGTAAACCAAGAAGATGACGAGATTGCAGAAATTGTCATGTCCTCCGGGGGCGAGGTATCTCCTCATCATTATCATTCTTAACGCGTCTGTTGACGTGTGATGCTCAGATCCGTCATGTTCCTTTGTACGCGTTATCCAAGATGAACCCTCCGAAGTTCGATCGTGTGGACGACATCGCAGATCTCACATTTTTAAACGAAGCTAGCGTCGTGCATAATCTACGCTTAAGGTATGGATCCGGAGCTATCTATGTAAGTTCTCTCCTCATCCCTTGAAACATTCATAATCCTCCCGCCGAACTGTCGTACACTTCTCATTGACTGACGTCATCAAACAGACATACTCTGGCTTATTCTTGGTCGCTATCAACCCTTACCAGAACCTGCCACTCTACACAGATGCAATCATATCTCAGTATCGCAGTAAACGGCGAGATGAGAATCCTCCTCATATCTTCGCTGTTGCCGAGCGCGCATGGGTTAACATGGGGGAGGAACGCGAAAATCAGAGTATCCTTATAACGTGGGCCTTTTTGCTTCTTCTCCTAGTTATCCATGCAACTAACGGACCGTCCACAGAGGAGAATCTGGCGCAGGGAAGACTGAAAGCACGAAAAAAGTCATTCAATACCTGTCTGCAATAGCACCGGATGCTCACCCTCCTCATTCTTCGCACTCGCATTCTGCTCCTCTTTCCTCTACATTTCCTGCATTACCACCCTCAGGTCTGCCAAGACGCAGCTCTTTCCGTACGAAAGCGGTTCACGTTACGTCCAACAGCACCGGAAACCATTTTACCGCCAAGGGTCGCCTCGGCTTACTCGAGCGACAAATTCTCCAAGCGAATCCTATCCTCGAGGCATTCGGAAACGCCCAAACTCAGCGGAATAACAACTCAAGTAGGTTTGGGAAGTTCATCAGGATTAGCTTTGCTCCAGACGGGAGTATATCCGGGGCGAACATTGACTGGTACCTACTGGAGAAGAGTCGAGTAGTGGTTCGAAGCGTTGCAGAGCGCAACTTCCACGTTTTTTACCAGTTACTATCGAGTGGGGGATCATTAAAGGGCAAGTTCTCACAATGTGTCCTCGGTTGTTATTTTGAGTATTTACGTATCTGCAGGCTCTCTGTTGCTAGACCAACCTCTAGAAGAATATGAATTCCTCAACAAAAGCAGGCGAGAGGTTGATGGCGTAAACGATTGCGAAGATTGGGACGCACTGATAGTACGCGTCGTGAATTCGCAGTTTTGATATCGACTGATGTGTTGCCAGAATGCTCTTGATATAGTCGGGTTTACGGAAGCCGAACAGTTCGACCTATTCCGCATTGTTGCAGCAATTCTCCATATTGGCAACATTGACATCCGTTCTACCAAGTCCGGTGACGCATTCCTGCCAGATCCATCCCAAGTCGAGCGTGTCTGTCATTTACTCGGTATTCCGATTGCAGAGTTCACAAGGGCCATCTTACGCCCCAGAGTTCTTGCTGGACGTGAATGGGTCACGCAGGCAAGGACGGGGCAACAATCTCTTGACGAACTCGCGTCCTTGAGCAAGTCGTTATATGAGAAGTCGTTTGGAGCGATGGTGGAGCGCATCAACCGTGCACTAGACCGTCCGTCTTCCAAGTCGACGTTTATTGGTGTTCTTGACATTGCAGGCTTCGAGATCTTTGAGATCAACACATACGAGCAGTTGCTCATCAACTACACCAACGAGAAATTGCAACAATTTTTCAATCACCATATGTTCGTTCTGGAGCAAGAGGAGTATTCTAGGGAAGGTATTGAATGGGATTACGTGAACTTCAAGCTGGACTTGCAGCCGACCATCGACCTCATTGAGAGCAGTGGGAGCGCCATAGGCATCCTCAGTTGCTTGGACGAGGAATGCATCATGCCTAAAGCTACCGATCTCACCTTCACGGAGAAAGTCCATTCGATATGGAGCGGAGACTTGCGCCCGGGAGAGCATCTTCATCCGGGTCGTACGAAATATACCCTGCCGAAGTTCGAACAAGGCTTCATCATCACACACTACGCTGGCAAAGTTGAATATCGTACCGACGGGTGGTTGGAGAAGAACAAGGATCCCCTTAACGACAATCTCACTCGTGTATTGGCGTCATCTTCTGAGCCTTACGTGGCATCGCTGTTCCAAGATTTTACTGGTGCATTTAGCGACATTCCCCCGACATCTAGTGCTGGTTTTTCCGCGGGGAAAAAGCGCGGTATCAAAAAGGGAGCATTCCGAACCGTTGGACAACGTCATAAAGAGCAATTAGCTCTTCTCATGGCACAACTGCAGGCAACACAGCCACATTTCATACGTTGTATCGTGCCCAACGTTAACAAGAAACCTGGGAGGATAGATGTACCTCTCGTCCTTGATCAGTTACGGTGCAACGGTGTTCTGGAAGGTATCCGCATAGCACGTCTTGGTTACCCCAATAGGCTCCCTTTCGTCGAGTTCCGCCAGCGCTACGAGATCATGACACCAGGGGTCATTCCTCGTGGATATATGGATGGCCGTAAATCATGCATTCGCATGGTGGAGGCTTTGGAGCTCGACAGTGAGTTGTTCCGGGTGGGAACGTCCAAGATATTCTTCAAGGCCGGAGTCCTCGCCGATCTTGAGGAGCGCCGGGATGCCCTACTCTTTGATGTCTTCTCGAGACTACAGGCCGTCGCCAGGATGTACTCCGCCAGAAGGCAGATGAAGAAAATTCTTAACCGCGCAGTGGCGATACGGACAATCCAACGCAACGCCCGTGTGTATGGGGAACTGCGAGACTGGCCGTGGTGGCAGTTGTACACGAAAGTAAAGTTTTTCTTCGCTGTTTCAGGGCAATCATTTGATTGTTTTGATTACTTTTCCAGGTGCGTCCGTTGCTCGCTGCGACGCGAAATGATGAGGAGCTCAGGAAGAAAGAAGTTGAGCTGCAACTCGTCAAGGAACGAGCGGAACGCGATCAAAGGGAGCGGGAAAACCTGGAGAATGTGAAGATGGCTCTCGAGGCCGAGAAACGGAAGATTGTCGAAGACTTGGATGCAGAACGCGCACTCGCCCTCGACAAAGACGCTATGTTGGAGAGAAGTAAAAGGAGGGAGACCGAACTTGAAGAAGAAATTGTAGCCTTACATGCCGACCTTGACGTCCTCGATTCTCAATTGGATCGTTCCCTTCAACTTCAGAAGGAAGGCGACGAGAAGCATGAAACTCTGCGCATTGCTTTCGACCAGGCTGCAGAGCATCTTGTCCGTATGGAGGGCGAACAGAATGCTTGGCGAGTTAAAGAGGCGGAACTTTCAGATATTCTGTCGGCGCAGGAGCACGGCATGGTTCAGCTTCAGCAGGAAAACACAGCCCTCCAAAAGGCCCATGAGGAACTTAGTAACCTTGTTTCGCAGCGCGACGAAGACTTGGTGCGCATCAAGGAGCGCTCCGAGGCTTCGGTGGATGACTTGCAAGCCAAACTCGGCCTTGAACTTCGGACTAAGTGAGCCCTCCAAATTTTTGGCATGATTTATCGTCTGAGTTCTTGCTTGTAGAGAGTCGCTCAGCAGCAAAGTCGACCAACTGGAAAGAAGCTCCAGACATCTGAAACAGCAGTTGACAGAGATGACTCGCACCACCGCAGAGTATTCTGCTATGATTCAGAAAAAGGAGGACCAAATTTCTCAGCTGCTTTCTGACGTCACCGCGTCCACGGACGAACGTTCACGACAGCAAAAGGAGATCGTGGAACTCCAAGTCGGATCTGATAAACAGCGGGCAGAGATTCATGCTTTCAGAGCTGATTTAGACCGTACAGTAATTGCCAAGGCTAAACTTCAAGACGAGCTCGACGAGCTCCGTGCAATGATGAAGACCAAGACCTCCGAAGACGCCCGCCGACTTGAAGTTGAGAAACGCAAGGAGGAAGAACTTGCGGAGCTCCGTCGTCAGTCTTCTGAGCTACACACAGAGCTCAGCGTACTTCGCCAAGGTGCCCTTGACAAGGAAAGCAAACTAAATGCCGAGTTGGACAAGATGCAGCGTCAGTACAGGCAACTAGATTCTACTCACAACTCTCTTCTGGAACGCGAGCGATCCTTGAAGGAACGAGCTTCGAAGGTGGAGACAGCGGTCGTGGACTTGGAAAAAGCCAAGAGAACGCTCGAATCAGAACTGCAGGCATTGCGGTCCCGCCAGATCGACGCGGATGGTCGATTAGCAGAGATATCGAGAACGAAAGAGGTGATTCCTCAGTCGTTCCTTAAACTTGACAGACCTGACACCCCCTTTACTAGATCCTGGAACGACAGCTCCACGCTGCTCAGGCGAAATACAACGAGATTGAGGATACGATTTTGCAAATGGAAAGAGATGCTCACACCAGCGAACGCCAGTTAGAAACCTTGAGGAAGCAACTGGAATTTGAATCAGCCAAGCGCAAGGAACTGGAACAAGTGGCGTTGGCTCAGAAGAAGGAGCTTGCTGTTGACCGGGATCGCCTTGCGAAGTACGATGAAGAGCTTAATCGGACACTCGATGATCTCAAGGCTCGGGAGTGGGAGCTTAAGCAGCTCGAGAGCAGGCAAGATAGGACGATCGTCGAACACGTCCACGTTCTGGAGAAGGCTAAGAAGGTAACTGATCAGCAACTGAAGGAAGCGCAGGAGGAGCTCCAGAAGAACGCTATCTACATCAGATCTTTGGAGGCAAGGGAGACAAAGACGGATCAAGTGGAGCACAGGAACCGTCTGGTACAGCAGCTGCAAGATGAACGTCAGCAGCACAAGAAAGACCTAGAAGAACGTGATTTCACCAACGACCAAACGCGAAAGAAATACCAAGGTTAGTGGTAACCCTTCGTGAATTATTATTTCTAACGAGGGTACAGCTGAACTGGCACAACTGAGCGAAGGTGCGTAAACCAGGAAAATATAGGCGCGCAATTATTGAACCCATTTTCCCCAGAATTGCAAGCACAGCGAGATACGATGACCAGGATACGAGAAGACAACAGGAAAATTCATTCTGATTATGACGAGCTGCAGTTAAGATTCGATGACGAGGTCTGCAATGGGGGAGCCTGGAACAGGGAGAAAGATCGGATGGATACTAAGATCGCCGATCTTACTAAAGCTTTCGAAACATCAACTGTCGCTCAATCTGAACAACAAGCACAGATCGTGTCACTTCACTCGCAAGTTCGGGAGCTTCGAAGCGTTCTCAATGATGCCGAAGCGGATCGAGCGATGCTGCAGAAGGCCCGGCGCTCTTTGCAAGCGGAACTCGAGGGCATCAAGCTCGACCATGTCGACGCAACGAAGATGTCTTCAGATCGAGAACTGCAGAAGCTACAACTAGAGAAACAAGACGTTGAGCGATCTCTAGAGGAACAAAAAGATCGCGTAGTCATGGCCTTTGAACGTTTGAAGAGAGCTGAGGCTCACGCCAACGAAAGCCAGCTGGAACTCGATCGGATCCGTGTCGAGAACACGGAGCTAGATAGAATGAATGTAAGCATCCGACACTATATTTTCCTGCGTGCTCACTCTGTCGTATAGGCCCAGCTAGAGAAGCAGGTGAAAGACCTAAACGTCCGCATCGTTGACCTCGAAACGAAGTCATATACAAACTCCCTTCATTCATCACCCACTGTCAGGCAGCTTCAGAGCCGTATCGATGAGCTCGCTACTCAGCTGAAGCAAGCGTCGAGCGAGAAATTCGACTCCAGCCGCCCACATCGACCTGACAATGTGGTTCGGGACATGCAGCTGCAATTAACTGAGAGCGAGAGGCATTGTGGCAAATTGGAAGACGAGCGGAAAGCCTCCGAGAATCAAATAAATACGCTCCGGCAGACGCTGGACAGAGTTGTGAGCCGTACTTTTCATTTCATCTATTTGCGTGGCGACTTACAGTTCGCATCAATAGCAATCAAGCGAGAGTGAACTCGAGCGGGTGAAACGTCGCCTGGAGCGGGAGGCTGTGGAATCTAAGCAAACAACGCTGAAGTGAGTCTAACTCGAAGGTATTGAAGATTTAGGTATTTACCTACCCCGTTTTCTAGCCTGCAACGTGAAGTAGAACGACTGCGTGCCCGCATTAATCGCCCCATGTCGACCGTAAGTGACAGCCCTTCCTCAAGCACCCGCCTTAGTCGCCCCGCGTCGGTCATTAGCGAAAGCTCTATGCTTGCAGGCTCAACCACCTCGACAGGATCCTCTCGCAAAACGGCTTCATAGCATTGTTATCCTGATTCGCTGTTACACTCATTTCAGAGACTCCGAGTTTGTGTAAAACCAATTGTAGACTCCAGAGTGTAATCTTTCTTTACGAGGCACTTATGTATCTTATAGACAACCCCAATGTATAAATAATTTAATTGGCGCTCGAAGCGCCTTCCATCTATGTAATTCTCGGCAACTTGCGAACAACTACCAGAATAAGGTTCAGCCACCGCTTTCCACCAGTGAGACCAAAGAAACTGTTAGATATAGGGTAAGCAAGACTTCAAGACTTAGTACCTCGTCATGGTGCGCTCACGTTCACTAGTCATACGCTATGCCTCATTGATCATGTCTGTTCAGCCCAAGGAAATCAGGGATATCAAGCAGTTTATCGAGATCGCACGGCGGAAGGATGCTTCCCGTGCGTTTACACCATAGTCATACTACGACAACACGCTGACTTCAATTGATCGTTCCATCCTTCCAGAGGCCCGTATTAAAAAAACCGCCGCCAAAACTGCGTCTGGAAAGGTGCAGACTAAATTCAAAGTGCGGTGTTCAAGATACTTGTACACACTCTCTGTGGACGACCCAGAGAAGGCTGAGAAGCTCAAGCAGAGCTTGCCCCCAGGTGCGTGATGCGTTTCTTAGTGCAGTTTACAGCCTGACCTACAGGTATAGGCTTGAACGTGGTAGAGATCGGTGCGACACCAAAGAAGAAGTAACACCGTTCTTTTATCTGCTCTCAGAGTTTCACTTTCGGGCGTCGCAATGGAGGCACACCGATCGACGTAATGCATCACCGACCTACATATGATAATTATGCGCTCAGGTCACATGTACTTGTCCCATTTTCGCGAACAAGACAGACGTTTCGCTTGACTTATACAGACTTTGATTCAAAGACTGATCCATTCTATAATACCCAGCATGATGCATGAGCCAAGAAGAGCGGATGTGCCAATAACTACAAACGTCCGAAGTACCCGCTGTGCTCCACTTCTATTCGAACGTCCTCTGCGGGTCCTGAGGGCCTCAATGTCTAGCATTGTTGATGGACTATGCAGCCATCCAGCGAAGGCCATTTCCAGTACAATTATCAGCAATTGTGAGCCATCCAATGCAGGTAGTGGTAGAGAGTTGAGGAGATACAGTGAAAGATTCGTGAGTTTCAGATACCTGCCAAAAAGTTAATTACACAGTGACTATCAGTCGAGGGGACGTACTGAAAGAAATCTGCGAGCGAAAGAGGTAGTCCTAGTGGTAAAATGCCGAAACGTGGTGCAAGATGTGTGGTTTGAACTGATAAACGAAATTGAATGTTCATGATGATCGCAGACTCGAGGGCCATACCTTGTTCCCAAACCTCATATTTGGGACCACTCCAAAGCACGACGCGCTCATCTTTAGTTCCTTGATGGCGCACCGTAATGCGTAAGAGGTCTCTGTCTCCCCTTGGTTCAATGCACGACTGTGACGTCAGACACAACACTGAGGAGTCGCATCGGTTTTGTATTTTTGACAGTATGGCGACCGCATCGGTGCAATACGTCTCTGCCGCATTCTCGAATGACACGAAACAGGATAACGATGACGGTCTATCACTAGCATTCATATTCGTCAAATTCGTGCAACATCGATCATCATCTGACGAGGCTCTCTGAGTTACAAAAGATGAAAGATGGTGCAGGATACTATGCTCACCAGTAAGCTGTGACATATCTGCACACCAGCCTTGCTTGTAGATAGCTGGAGTGGTTTCCAACAGGTAAGCTGACCATGCATCGCGAGATGAGTTCAACGGAACATCGTCAAGTGTGGTGAGGACAGATCCAACGGGTAGATGGGTGCTCAGAGGGGAATCCTAGAAGGTATTAAATAAGAATAACGATCAATTAAGCTTGGTATAACACTGACTGCTTCAACATTGGCCACGATTAGACCTTGAGCAGAAATATCTGCATAACCTGCTGACAGCATCCATGGCCCGATACCAGACCAGGCCGCACCCAGTAGAATAAGCCAGAGAGTAAGGTTATGGAAGCAACCCGACGTTACAACCCGTAAGCGATCGAGGGAAGACAATTCTTCTACTCTTGCAGACGGCAAGGTCACAAATGCGGCGGGGAAAATGAAAGTGATGGACGCTCCTGTAGCTAGGATAGGAATGCGGTGACTAGGCGAAAATACGTCCAATGAACTACTTCGCCTGTAGGATAGACATACATTGCTGCAGTGATAGCGTGCCCGCTTTCATGGACAACTTGACTAATGCAAAGGGAAAGCAGGATCAGTGGCAGGTGCTTGAGCGGGACGGTTAAGCCAGGTATCTATGTGAAGATTCCAGTAGTAAGCGACCTGGAAGAAGAGACCACATACGGACTGCATTCAACTCACAATTGGATTGACAGCGTGCGTGACACTAGAATATGTCTGTAGGCGACTACTGGCTTCGGCAGCTCTTTTCAGTAGACGTGTTGGAGTTTGCGGCGTAGTCAGTCGGAGGAGAGTGGAAGATGAGAGCGACCCCGTAGTCCACACGAGCACAGCAACAGCAGTTAACATTCCAAAGACGCCCAATATGCTTCCAGCGTCATATAATGAGAGCAAACACTTCCTTGTCCGAAGGTATTTTCTACTGGCCAACCGCAAAGAAAGTGTGTCGTGGTAAGCGTTGAATGCTTGGGTCTGCATGCGAAGGTGCAAATGCCTTGAGATCCAGCCAGCAAGCGATACCATGGTCTTTGCTGGGTTCATCCCTGGCGCATAACTTGACCAGCGTTGTCTGAAAGAGGCAAGGGAGTATAAAAGTACTCCTCGTATGTAATCGGACACAGCTACGCCGCCTCTTCTCTTCTCATCCACGACAATGAAGATTTTTTCCATCTCAGTTGTTCTTGCGCCCCCTTCAGGACCTTCGTCAGTTCTCAGCTCTTCTTCAGACGTCTCCAGTTTCTCGTTCTACCAGAAGGCTTCTGTTGGCGAGTTCTTGACGTTCTTCAGCAAGACGGTGGTAGAGAGAACAGCACAGGGCCAGCGACAGAGTGTACAAGAGAATAACTACACCGCGCATGTGTACAACAGGGGCGGTGCAGAGCAGCTTGCAGGTCAGAGAAAGCTCTGAACTTGATGCAGAGTTCTCGAACTGACTTCCATCCTCAGCTATCATTATTACTGACCAGGAATACCCCGTTCGACCTGCATTCTCTCTTTTGACGAAGCTGCTTGATGATTTCACTACGGAAGTCCCACAATCTTCCTTCGCAAACCCCGCATCTATATCATTCCCCAAGATCCAAACCTATATTCAGAAGTACCAGGATCCTCGGCAGGCTGACACAATAATGCGAGTACAGCAAGAGCTAGACGAGACAAAGATTGTTCTGGTAAGTCCTGAGTAGAATATGTTCGATGTTTGGTTGGTATGACGGTGTATTGCAGCATAAGACAATCGAGTCTGTTCTCCAACGTGGAGAGAAGCTAGACAACCTTGTGGAGCGATCTCAGGCTCTATCGTCACAGACCAAGATGTTCTACAAGACAGCGAAGAAGGTTGGTATTTATTTTTATGTATGGTTGCCTCGGTCTGACCGCCTCATAGCAAAACTCGTGCTGCGTTGTTATGTAGATCGCCGTTTTGCTTGCATTGCTATTTCATTCATGCATTCTCTGGATTACCATTATCATTATCCCGGACCAGGTACATTTATCACACCTGTTAGTCCGATGTTTTGCCAGTCGCTCCGTTGTGTTACATAGCATGGCCATCACCTTAGATCAGTTTGAACAGGGTTGTCCATCGTTATCCTGCAATCTTACTCCACCTTACGGAATGAAGCTAGCTTTACGTGGGTAGTAGTATCTGGTAGCCCTTAGTAAACTGGAACCTAAGCTGAGAAACGTGTAAGGTTGGCAATATTGCAGTTGCCGTTGACGCAATCTCATCTCTGTTTGACATTGTTCGAAGAAGGGAGACATGCATTTTGAGAGAATACACTGTCACCAGAGGCCTGGCTCAGCAGCTCGTGCTAAAGATAAATTCCTTGTGCCAACCAGCGTTAAGAATCTTAAGATAGCACAGCCTTCAACACGGGTCGGCTGTGCTCCGAGGAGGGTGGCACGCCACACAACACGCTCCCGAACACCCACCCAGTCGGGACTCAAGTACTCAGGAGGCTATGCAGGCAGAACTTGTTTGAAGACAAAAAGACAATGCATTAAGAGGGAATCGAACCCCCGGCGGGTCGATGGCAACGACCCAGGTTACCACTACCCCATTAATGCTTGGAAGTGTGCGAACAATCTTATCTCATAGCTGCCGCTTCAACTACGAGTCGTACGACGGGCGAATATCTAGAGTGGATCGATTGTTGCTCGATTCCGAATTATTTGAAACTTCGGCCCCGTCCCAAATAAAAGCCAGCCATGATACTTGCAGTGCATCCTACATCCATCCCTACACCACCACCCCATCTTACCATCTCATCTCTCGTCCTGCAAAATGGTATGTCCCCATCTTAATCTTATCACATATTCCATCGCTTACAGGTCTTCCAGCCCGCTCATGAAGCTGTCATTGTCGCTGCGTCACGTACGCCCGTCGGATCCCTATACGGATCGCTCAAGACTTTGACCGCTCCCCAACTCGGTGCTGTTGCCCTCAAGCATGCTTTCGAGCAATCAAACGTCGACCCCGCAGTGGTTGAGGAGATCTACTTTGGCAACGTTGTTCAGGCTGGTGTTGGTCAATCACCCGCGCGCCAAGTAGCTCTTGCTGCCGGCATGAGCGTCACATCTGACGCTACCACCATCAACAAAGTCTGTGCTAGTGGCATGAAGTCCATCATGCTCGCCGCCCAGAGCATAGAATCTGGTTACAAAAGCGCAGTTGCCGCTGGTGGTATGGAGAGCATGAGCAATGCTCCGTGAGTCTTACAGTCTCCTATTGTCTGTTCATGACATTGATGTGTCTTCTAGTTTCCTGCTTCCCCGCACGAACCCTTTGTTCGGAAAATTCGAAACCAAGGACTCCGTTGAGACGGACGGTCTCTGGGATGCCTACAACAACTTCGCCATGGGTAACTGTGCCGAGGCTTGTGCAGAGAAGTACGACGTCAGCAGAGAATCACTCGACGAGCACGCAATCGAGTCGTACAAACGTGCTGATCGCTCATGGAAAGCAGGCGTCTTTAACGCCGAGATCGCGCCTGTCACCATCAAGGGCAAGAAGGGCGATGTCGTGATCAAGGAAGATGAGGAGTACAAGAAAGTCATATTCGAGAAGGTTCCCTCCCTCAAATCAGCCTTCAAACAAGGCGGCCGCATCACCGCTGCTAATTCCTCGAACCTCAACGACGGAGCCTCTGCCCTGATATTGATGTCAGCGGAGAAAGCAAGGGAGCTTGGCCTCAAACCCCTTGCCAAAGTCATTTGTGAGTCTAACTCTTACCTGGGTGGACATCGTCTGATGCGTTGTTTCCGTAGCATATGCCGATGCCGGTGTCGAGCCCATCGACTTCCCCATGGCTCCTGCCGTCGCTCTCCCAGTAGCACTGAAGAGAGCAAACCTGACCGTTGATGATATCGCACGGTTTGAGCTCAACGAAGCTTTCTCGGTTGTCGTCCGTGTCGCTGAAAAGCTCCTCCAAATCGATTCCGCAAAAATTAACGTGGACGGGTAAGTTTCGTGACTTTTGCATACATATCGCATTTGTTAACATCATTTAATAGTGGTGCTGTTGCACTCGGTCATGCGATCGGAAATTCGGGATCCCGTATCGTGGTGTCCCTCGTCCACGGCCTGAAATCCGGCGAGTACGGTGCAGCAGGAATTTGCAATGGGGTGAGTTACTTGTGTTCCTTGATGTGTCTGTTACTCAACCGATATTTCTGTAGGGTGGCGCTGCTTCAGCAATCGTAATTCAAAAGCTATAGTTGCTGCTTTATTGTACTGGTTTCTAAGATAACTGTACGCATGTATCCTATACCTCTGTACTGCACTCAATAGAACACACGGAACTCCTTTACATACTACACACTGCCCCACTGCCTGTGAGAAGTTAGAACAGATGTTCCCGCTGATCTGTCAAACTATTTATTGCACTCGCCTCGAGGCTGCTTCAACTGTTTGCCTGTTCCTCATTACAGGCTTGGAGACTCGTCATAGTAAGTCATGTTTGGAGCGTTTCGTTATCTCAGGCGCTGAAGTGACGCTTAAAAAGTGTCGGTTATCCCTGCGATGGCGAGATGATAGGGCTAACAAGCCCTAGCGCGATATTTTTGCAGCCTCCAGATTACATGGCCTGTCTTCCAAGTTTAGTGGAGCAGAGATACGAGCCAATCGCCACAACTCAGAGGTTTATGGCAGTACTGGAAGTAAATCTAACCGACGCCATGCACGGCGAAAGAACTCGGGTTATCCTCGATCGATAGCGGCGTGGTTTTTTATACCGTGGCCATGCCGGCAAGGACTCAATCAATCTTCCATCTCCAACGCTTCAACGTCAACGCGTCAACCCTGGGCAAGGAGTGACACTTTGATACGCTCAGTACCTAATCTGCACAGAAGGAAACGACCGTCATCCTTCGAATCCGATTGGATGACAGACTACGTCGATATTACCTCAGGAAGAAGCTAGCTATTCCGGCATTTGGCAACCTGGAGAGTTGCGCCATGCCATGCCATGGCCCCTATGCCCATCCGCCGTGTTCGGAACAAAGGCCTCAATGACCGAGAGACGTCTCGCCCTGATGGCTTCTGAAAGCTTCCCATCTCTCCATATTAGCATCGTGAATGGATGCTCTCGAGTCTGACAATGGCAATATGAACTCGGTGTTCATGGCCTTCTTCTCGGGCTAGGGTTTTTTATCGTGCAGAGTGCGGACACTTCCCTGGTTCCGTATCTTACAGATATCCGGTTGACCGAGTAGATTATCTACCGTGATAGTTTAAACATCTCATAGCCGACATTGCACGATAATACTCAGGGGTCTTCTTTAAGCTCTTAGGAGTGTAATAACATCAACAAGACGAAACGGACAGTCCAATAACTCTAAGGTCCTCAGAATGCATACGAAAACAGTTCAAAATGCTACCTAAGCGCCAACAAAAAAGAACGGATGAGGTGCACAAACATGCACCTCAGGGTCTACGACGACCCCCAGTCCATGTTCAAAAAGGTACTTATCTGTAAATATTATAGTCCAAGTGTGTACGTATCGTGCGCCACGTCGGTACCCATGCACACATTGTCTATGCTCCGCAGAGCTGCCACATCTTCACGTAGTCACTACCCAGAGCCACGTTAGTCAGCACAGAAAGCGGGTGGGAGGCGAGTTGTGACTCACATCCTGAACGCACGATCATCCGCGCTAGAAGGCCACGTAGCGCTCCATGTGTCCTGGGCTGTTGCAAATTCCCGCATCGCAGCTACATCGCAACACACGTCAGAACCAGACCAGCGGAGAAAAAAAGGGGGAGAAACGCACTCGCAGATCCATCATACCACATCTTTCCACCAACGCTGTCCGGGAACCACCCGCTCGTCCCGCCAACGGCAAGGTCGATCACAAGATAAAATTCTGTCCCGAGAAAAAAATCCACTACATTAGGACTCACTCGCAACGCCAATAACCGCACAACTCACGCTGATCGAAAGGGGCAGCCGCGCTGCCCCCGTATGCCGTACTCCACGGGTCCGCAACAACCACCTCCTTCCCACTGGACGCATTCATAGCAACGCCGGGGAATCCGCCCGTATTAAAGAAATACGAATCAGAATTCTTGGAGGATATTTTGTTGAGGTTGATCATGGCCTATCAAAGCATAGCTATCAGCATCAGAGACAGACACCCCCTGACCGGAGCACAGCAAGAAAGAAAAAAAACGCACCTGTAACCTATTATCCGTATAGAACCGCATCCACTCGCCCGTCCATTCAAATGCGTACACATGGAACCCGGTGGCGTAGTTGCCCCGCTTGGTGCTC
Organism: Rhizopogon salebrosus TDB-379; assembly: GCA_029603245.1. Taxonomy (NCBI): domain Eukaryota; kingdom Fungi; phylum Basidiomycota; class Agaricomycetes; order Boletales; family Rhizopogonaceae; genus Rhizopogon; species Rhizopogon salebrosus. Next base: position 177,257 of record MU837017.1, on the reverse strand, counting down.
ACCCAGCCATAGATGCTCTTGAGGAGGTTGGCTGTGGTACTGGTGCCTGTTAAGTGTAACGTAAGCGCTAGTTTAGGTGTGGAGGATATGACGGGGACTCACCCTCGGAGATGGGCGTACTGCCTCCCGCGAAGGGACCATAGTTTAGCGACGATCGGATGTAATTTGATCCCTGGGCCGGATAAGACGGGAGGTTACCACGAGCTTCCATGATCTGTGGAGCCGCGTCAGTAAAGCGAAAACATAAGAACGGAAGAGGCAGTGGAACTCGGAAATACCAAAAAGGCGAAGAAAAAAAAAGGGGACTAACATCGATTTCGCCGCTTACGGGCCACGGGCCATACACGCCTTGAGAGGTGGAGGAAGATCCATTGCCCTGTGGGAGCATCCAGATGGCTGGCCAGAGCCAGTCGCCTTGGGGAAGCTTGGCACGGACCTGCGGTGCGGAGGGTCAACCCGGCTCGAGAAATAGATAAGGCAGAAACGCACCTCCACGCGCCCATACTTGATTGACTTCTTACCACGGGTATTCAGTCGACCGCTCATGACAGGGTTGATGACGGTCCCGGCTTCAGCAGAAGAGACAGCCGAACATGGGCTGGAGCTGGAGCTGTTGCTGCTACTGGTAGAATTGGATGAACTGGTAGAGTTGCTTGATCCACCAGTGGTAGTCGAGTTGCCACTGCCGCCGGTGGTGGTAGAATTACCTGAGCCTCCGTCAGTAGTTGTAGAGTTACCACCACCAGTGGTAGTGGTGTTGCCGTTGCCTGTTGTGGTCGAATTGCCTGTGTTTGGGAGGTGAATTAGAGAGTGCGTGGCAGTGCAGATTACGTTACCAGTGTCGGTTTGCCTGCGGTCGAGCACCCACGCGCCTTGATCCACGCTGCCTGTTTGAATGTGATTAGAACGGTAGGTTGTGAATGAATTGGTAAAAGACTGACCTCCTTGGGCTGTACAGTCCGGCAACTCATATACGCTGCCATTTATGACGGAGCTGTAGCCGCCGTCGATGGAATCGCTGGTGAGAGTGGGCATGATGTAGAGCTGTCCGTTGGAGATGTAGACATTGGAAGAGCTGTCTGTGGTCATTTCAAATTCGCCGTTACTGATGAAAAGTCAGATGCGGTTGTAAATGAAACGAGGGACTAGACGGACCCGAAACCGCCGAGTTCAACGTCGAGACTCCAGTTGTCGGTGTCGACAGAGCTGCCGGTGAAGTCGTCCTGCATGACGAGACAGAGCTGGCTGTCTGTGAGGAGGTTGACGCTGCCCCAGCCCAGGAAGCAGAGTGCTGCTGCGGCCAAGAGGCCTATGATGATGGCGAGGAAGGTGACCCACCAGCTTGCGGTCTCCCAACGCTTGCTGGAACGCTTGCTCGCGAGCCATGGTTTGTCTGCGCTTGTGAGTTTTGATTTGAGCCTTGTAGTTGGGAGAGGCTTTTTCTGCGGTAGGGGCAAGGCGAGCACGGATGCAGATGAAGAAGGGGGGATGACGGGGGGAGGAGACCAGATGGAGGAGGGGCGGGAGGCGGGGGAAAGGAAGGGAGAGCGGAAGATGGTGGTAGCGCTGCTGACTCGGGGAGGCGGGTCGGCTGTGCTGGTGCGATGGAGATTTGCGAGGGAGATGGAGCCATTGAATGATTTGTAGGGGGAGGGGTCGAATGGAGGGGCGTTGTTAAGGAAGGGAGGGTTTGGTGGTGGAAGAGGATGTGTCTCGAAAGGGTTGGCAGCGGGCATGCTATCGAGACTCATGCGACGGGGGGAGGGGATGAGACCTGGGACCGGGTCGGGGTTGCCGGGGTATGCCTGGAAGGGGAAGCTGAAGCTGGATGGGGGTGGTGGGCGGGCTGTATCTCCATCTGGACCCAGCTGAGAGCGACGTCTGTGATGGTTGCGGGGAGGTGGTGGTCGCCGGGCTCTCGGTTGTGAACGCGGTGAGTCGGAGTCGCTGTTGTTGTCTTGTTCTTGAGCTTCCTGCGAGGAGTGGTCGTCTGAGCTTGACGCTGTGAGGTAGAACGGACGAGAAGGGTCTCTCATGGTTGGGGGGAAGGAGGAGTGCTCTGGGTGCTCTTGACTCTTCCTTTGTTATCTTGCAACGTTGCAACGTAATTGCCGCGTGATAGGTGGCGATAGTTTTCCTTATGACGCATGTTTCACGTACACCGAAGACACGCAGGCACGCTTCCCAGATCCCCATTCCCGATCTCTTCTTTCCCGATTTGGCCCCATATCTTCCACTTCCCTTGAAATGTCCAGCAACTCGCCTTGAAGCGAGTCCTGTCTTTTCCCCAACCCGGCGATGGACTACGACCGCTACGACGCCACCCTCCACTACATCTTCAAGCAGACTCAGGGTGACGCCTGGTTCAGGCCTCACGAAGACCAAGTCCCTCCAGGTGTATGTCTCCGCACACACGATGGCCAATTTCGTGTCTTCCCCTACGAGACCGCCGCACTTGCTCCCTTTGAAGCTGCTGTCTCGGCTCTGAATCCACTCGTCGCCGTCAAAGTTCGCAGCGCAGCAGTCCATGCTGCCCTCGCCGAGCAATCCTTAGAGCCCGACTATGTCTATGTCGACGCAAACACCCGCATCCAGGTCCTCGATTCCATGTTCCTCCTCCCCCAGGCCGAGAAGGACCAGAACGCCGCTTTCATCGTCCGTCTTCATTTTCTTTTATTCCACGTTTTGCTGACCATTCACAGCGTGATGAACGGGTCCTCGTCGTCTGGAGCGACTCCCTAGATACCATCATACCCATTGCTCGTGACTTCGAGGACCGTCTCATCCGTCTCCTATGGCGCACCCGTCCCCCTCTATCTTCCACCCACGACCTTTCTTTCTCCTCCCCACTCTCCGTATCAGGTCATTCTCACCTCGAGAAACAACCCCTTGATACCCGCCTCACTCCAGATTCCCTTGACGTTTCTGAAAAACCCCAATCTCTCAAACGCACCTGGTATGGCCGTGCCATACCTTCCCACTCCGATCCAGAGAAGGTTCCCCAAAAGAAAAATTCTCGCCCAATCATGCTCTACGCTCCTCTTTACAACGGTCTCTCCGCCGCCCTTGCCCTTAGTATGTTCATCTCATCTCTATACTTTTCTGTACTCATCATCTCAACAGTCTTCATGGGCAACGGTATGCGCACTCTTCTTATTGAATTCCGCCTAGACGGCAACTACACTCATTTTATTCTTTGTGCTCTCATGCCCCTGCTATTTTGTGTCTCATTGGTATTCATCTTCTCTCCTCTTCATACTCTTTTCACTCACAGCTCTCCCAGTTCTTCACCCTGCAAATCATACAAACCATTACCTTTGCTATTGGCCCCATTGCCCAGTATCACCAAAACAGTCGCTATTATTCCGCTATCCCCCCTCTTCCCAACCCAGCCATCGACAACGCCCTTCCTCATATCACCATTCAGATGCCCGTCTACAGGGAAAGCCTGACAGCAGTCCTGTGAGTCATCTTTCAATTCAACCTTTGCTTTCTAATTCCCTTCTAGGGAGCCTTCCCTTATTTCTCTCAAAGCTGCCATGCAGACCTACGCACGTCACGGTGGCACATCTAGTCTCTTCATCAATGACGATGGTCTCCGTCTCTTGCCTCCAGACCAAGCAAAGGAAAGGATCGAGTACTACGCTACCCACGGTATCGGTTGGATCGCACGGCCAAAGCATGGTCATGAAGGTCAGTCAACCCCACCATACGCTTTGTCTGCATCTAACCCCATGCAGGCTTCGTACGCGCCGGTCGCTTCAAAAAGGCCTCCAACATGAATTATGCCCTCGACCTCTCCCTTCGCATGGAAAGAATCCTGGAGGGGCTCCAATCTCAATCACATTCAACCAATTCCTCGGCTCAACATGACCCTATTGAAGATAATAACATCTTCACGCCCCCCAATCCACCCTTCCACCGCAGCAGCGTCTCGACTAACTTTTCCAACTATAGTGCTCAGAACACAGACGCGGGCAGTATCGCAAGTGTCCCAGGTCAGTCACCAGGGACGTATGGTCTGCAATATATCGGCAAGGACGGCGACGACCAGGCTTTTGTCCCTCCATTCGTTCAGTCAGGCGCAGCTGGCAATGCCAGTGTCCCAGGCACACCAAGAGTTGGAATGAGCACCCCGAGAACAGTCACCCCTGCAACGCCAACAGAGCCCCCGACCCTCTCCATGACGCACATCGAAGACCTAGAGGAGCGGGCTCTACAAATGGCGATGGAAGAAGGTGGGTTTCGAATCCAATGCCTAGGGATAAAGCATTAACTCGAACCCAGTACACAACAATTCATCTGCCCCGCATCGTCCCTGGGCCGCCAATGCTCGCGCCTGTCGAATCGGATCCATCATTCTCCTCGTGGACGCCGACACCATCGTCCCCGCCGACTGCTTCCGCGATGCCGCGCGCGAGTTCGGCGAGGAAGCAGGTGCCGAAGTCGGTGTCCTTCAACACGAAAGTGGTGAGTATCCCCATTGTTATTATTTTTAAAAATTCTCGCACCAATGCTCACTCACGCGGACACAACAACCAGACATCCTCCAAGTCGCGCACCACTACTTTGAGAACGCCATTTCGTACTTCACGCGCCGCATCAACAAATCCATCAGTATGATGTGCGCCAACGGAGAAGTCGCGCCTTTCGTAGGACACAATGCCTTTTTGCGATGGAGCGCCTTGCAGGATGCTGCGTTTGTAGACGGAGATGTCGATTTTGATGCGGACCAGGGGGATGGCGCTCGGCGTGATGAGAAGGGTAAAGGAAGAGCCAGGAACCGGACCAGGGGAGGACAAATCAAGATATGGAGCGAGGATAATGTTAGCGAGGATTTCGATATGGCGCTGAGGCTTCTCCGGCAAGGGTATATCGTCAGGTGGGCGACGTACTCCAAAGGCGGGTTCAAAGAGGGAGTATCGCTCACGGTCGACGACGAGCTGAATCGGTGGCAAAAATATGCATATGGGTGTAATGAGTGCGTGTGTCGTATGTCCCTCATTCACTGGTTGGTTGACGACGCGCGTAGGCTACTCTTCAACCCCTTCATCACGTGGTTTTACAAGGGACCCATCAACCACCAGATCCACAAGTTCATATGGAGCCCTGCACCGTTGCACTACAAAGTTTCCATGATGGCTTGTGCGTCTCTGTCTTTGTTGCTAGTTTATGCAGAACTGACTGCCATCCGACAGACATGTTCTCGTATTGTACGTCTCGACTCATCTCATCTCAGCTAAGTAAAAGCAACTAACGTATCCCGTAGATGGTATTGCGGCCTCTGCGACCATCTCATTGATCAACTACGTCATGCTCGGGTTCCAGTTCCCGACGGACGCCTTTTACATGCACAGTTTCGAGATTTGGCTCGCGACATTCGTGGTTTTCTTCGGTGCTGGCAGCGTCGGATATGTGCTTTTGCAGTACCGCCTTGGCGAGAGGGGGCTAATAGGCGCTTTCCTAGAATGCTTTGGTTGGATACCATTTTTGTGAGTTTTCGCATTCGTTTTCTTGTTCTAGTGTTCTTTTCCCTACAGGGAGTTGTTTCTCCTTTTCTCTCTCAAATGACAACCGAAACTGATCACAACGCTGCACCTTCACAGCTTCTTCTTCTTCGGCGGACTACCTATACCGCTCTCACAAGCCATTCTGGCCCATCTCTTCTCGTATAATATTACGTGGACGGCTACGAAGAAGGAAGTTGAGAGGTCGAATTTCTTTAAGGAGGTTCCGAAAATCCTCAAAAGGTGAGTCTCTTGCCAGTGCCGAATTTCATCTCTTGGTTAGGGCAATTTCTTAATTGCCATTGTGCGCCCCGCTATCTCGTCACTTCGTTCCGCCGATGCGTACGTTGACGACGGGAAATTGTTACCCCCTGGCCGAATGTCTTCCGGACACGTGCTTGAGCGGCATGCCTTCTTGGTGTTGGAGACACGCTGATCAGTGGGCATGCGTTTGTGGTCTTGGGAACGACCGACATCAGCTCTAAGCCGCCTTCCCTTTCACACATGGGGTCTTGGGGACAAACCGCGCCAGCTCCATGCCGCGTCGTGTGCGCGTAAGGACTACAACAATATCATTTCGATCGTCATCGAGGTGGATCGGGTGCAGAACTCCGCGTCATCATGTTCTCTTCGCTTGTTCCCTTGTGGCGCGATTTTCCGGACTCTTCTGACTGCTATTTTTTTGGCCTTCTTCCTGTGCTTCCTTTCTCGTCGATGAGTCACGTTGCTAACGAATCACGGTTCCTTTTAGATTTTGGTTCCCTCTGCTCGTTTCTGTTGTGTTGATCGCTGGTGTCGTCATCGTCAGTACACCACTGGTACCTTACCAGTGGCAGCTGACAGGAAATGCATGGGCCGTCATCTTCCCGCTGACAGTGGTGCTGGGATGCCATATTCTCTTCCCCGTGAGTATTCCATTCCCTCGGTTTAACGCGATTGGTTTGGCAAATAGACGTATTTCATTTCGTCGTTGACTTTTTAATGCGTCATCTTTTCCCTTTACGTTATCTTCATCTCCACCAGGTTCAAATATTTATGCTGACACATCCATGATTTAGATTGTCCTCAATCCTTGGCTCATGATCTTCTCGTACTAGGCCAAAGTATACAAGCAACCCGTCTCTGGCATGGTTCCAGAAGTACGCCCTGTGCATACCAAATCAATACCTTCTACGTCAATCTCCGCCCAATCACCGTTTCTTTTCCTCATCTCCGCACATCATTCACACTCACGTCTCTTGCTTGCCTGGATTCCCCGTATATCATCTTCTCACGCCCTAACGTAGCCCCCTCGCTCATTACCCCATTCAAATGCCAGCCAGCTGGACTCTGACCGCAATTAATCGAACAGTAGTAGTACTTCTTGTTACGTTATTCATGGACTTGTGTTCGCTCGGCCTCTCGCCTTTTTATCCCGAATTGCATTATACACGGACCCAGGCCAAATTGTTGCACGTGGGACAAGTTTTACACAAGTTTTTGACGCGTCCTTGCGTTCTTTCATCTCGCTGTCCCGTTGGCATGCATATGCATGTAGGCATGAACTTGTTGTTTTGTTCTGGCACAGGACCTTCGACTGTACGGCGTTCCGCTCCCTTTAATGGACTCCGTATATACTGCGTCGCACTTTAATAGACCTGCTGTTTTGATGATCTGATTTCGAAGGTTTCGGTCGTCTTGTTATCTATGGTCGAGGCTAGGCTCGTTGCCTTGTCCTGAGTCACCTGATAGTATGATACGCCGCATTCTCGTTCTCTGCGATGTCTCATAATTGGTTGCATTAAATGTCTCAACGTATTATGTATCGATGCTGTATCGATGCTGTACATTCATTCTGTACTTACCTTCTGGGCTAACCTTTGACTCCACCGGGAGCCGCGGGCGGATGCGGCTCGGAAACAACGATAGTCGGGCTCGGAAGTAATGGAAGAATCTGGTGTAGTTTAGCTGGGTCCCCTCGAACGATAAAGAAGTCTGGGTGCAATCAGATCATCATATCCATCTGCCTCGAGTTCATGTTCGCCTGACAGCTGCCAATCTATAAATCTCTTATCAGGCCAGAGCGATAAAGTCGATACTAGAGCGAGCTTGAACACCATGGGAAGGATGCTGTTCATAAGCAAAGACGTTCTGTCAACAGTTCAACTCCGGAATGACATCAAGGGAGCGCCCCCGGATATCTGCCGGGACCGTGCCTTGGAGCTTGGAACTGACACATGAAGATTAAGGAGGATGAGGCATGGAGGCACTCATCAGTTGCCGTGGATTTGAGGGCGGTCGTGCTCCACCATACACGTGGAGGGAATGGAGTGGCAAAAGCGCGGCGCATATATAGGGACATTCAGATATGATCCCTCTGATGACCCTTTCGACTTCGCGACGACATGCTATGAGGTCACTATATGATACATACTATGATGAGTCGGATAAGTCAAGTGTATCATATGTCTAGGTGTATGCGCATGCAGCAGCGCTGACACGTGATTAGACGTTGATTTGGCTTTACATAGCCTCTTTGTTTCCCATATTGACCCCACGGGATTTGGTGGTGCTGACAAAGCGCGTGGATGGCGGCGACCGGAGAGCGTGCGGTCACTGTGGGCGGCGACATTCGGAGGCTGATGGGCGGCGAGGAAGCCTGCGGGAGCGCTAACGAAGATGAGGCAAAGTAGTACAGAACGCGGGACAATATATCGTGGACGATGCAAGCGTTGGCTAAGCAGAAAAACAATTTCGGTGTCAAAAGCGGGCGCTAGATGAGAGAGGAAACTAGCACGACGTTAGGGAAAAAGGAGAAACTCTGCGAAACCCAGAAGTAAATAACAGTGGATCTCGTGGCTATCATAGGATGAGTTTGACACCCATGAAGTCGAAAAAAATCGATTTTCACTCTGGGACACGCTGGCCTGCGAAGCTCCAGCCCAAAACTGCGTCCCCGAACGAAAGAAAACCGAGTCTCTTGCATGGGACACGCAGATTTCGCCGCGGACCAGCGCTTGATTCGATAAATACGAAACGCTTACATTCCATTATGCCCTCGCGATTTCAAAGCAGAAATTTTTGGCAGCTCTGCTAGACACCTCCGTGAGAACCTCGTCACTCAGGGGTCTTTTAAGTCATGTAATCTACCCAATTACCTCAGCGTGTCCAGATTCAGCTCATCGGCCTTTGCCGATGCACCACGACTGATAACAACGTTAAATGTCCTATAGAACTCCTACTGATTGATGAAGCCAGTTGGCGGTACGGTGCCTTTAATCTCGACCCCCTGAGGGTAAAGAGCGGTAAAGGTCCACAGAGGTGCACGCAGCAATCTATCACTTATCCGACACAAGGAACTTAAATCATCTTCTCGACTTTTCGATCTATTTTTGGGAGGGATAAAGTAGGTCATCTCCGGCACCGACAACGCTGAAAGGCACAGAGAAGCATTTAGATGATTAGAGTGTGACGGAGAACATCAGGAAAAGTCCGCAATTCCAGTGTGTACATACCTGCTCCACACCGTGACGTGCTATAGCAATTGTTATAGTATGGGAGTTGGGACTTCCTCATCGAAGGAACGACCGGTCTTCCTTCCAAGTATTTGGTCTGGCTAGGGGAGACTAGGACTTCCCCTCTGTATCCCTACATGAAAGCGTATCTTATCGTCACTCAGAACATTTTGCAGCGTTTTCTGGCGTGCTATACAAGCGACGAACATTCACTAGGATGAACAAGCTGGTTAACAGTATTCGCGAATGATCGGAGCTCTGGAAGCAATTACCTTCCCTGTGACTCTAACCAACCGTCAGCGCTTCAGCGCCGAACTCACCATAGTCTATCATTCCCTGGTGAGCTTTGACTCGAATCATCTCCTCTTTTATCTGAGAGCATTGATTGCTCGTTTTTGTTTTGACTGGTAATTAGGAAAAGCATCCGCCAAAAGAGATTGCGCTTGATTCATTCAAGTTCCGTTCAGAATCCTGTCAGTATTTCGACACTTCATGCACATCAGCCTCGGGGTGCACTGCCGGTGAACGTTTTATGGACCCGTGTATATTAGCTTATTTGAGTCGGACTTCTAAGACGCTGTCAAGGTAAGTTTGATCTTGGCACGATTCATGCACATGAACGTACTCGGCTTTGTTTTGGCAGTGTATATTCTAGGCCGCCTAGTGTTGAGCGCTAAGCAGTCAACTTGTCGCGGAGGCTTGGTACCTGCAGAACTTGCAATATAGGAATATAACCTCTGCATTCAAAAAGTATGTATCTGATATAACACTGAATACCAGGTCCGGTGGCGGTGATCCATGAGGTAATATTTGTTTGCCAAGCTGTCGTCAATCAGGTGCCATCATTTTGCGTCCGGGCATCAAATGATTGGCAGGCACTTTCTCTTGTCAGCCACGGGTCTGTGATGTGGTCACTTAACATTGAGGGCATTGGTGAAGCTTTGACAACGGTTGAAGCTCTACGCCTACAAGACTAAAGTTGTGTTTATGCGTATGCTTTGTCGTGCACTAGTGGCACAACGCGCCGTGGAACCTTTAGCATCTGCTCACCTTGCAGTTGCGATGGCCCCGTGTTTATATTGTCAACGTCAGTAGCGCATGGATCGGAAGCCCTGGTGCCTTGCCAAGATTCAAAAATTCCTACACTGCCTCCGCTAAACTTAACGCCTGGTCTTTCAATAAAAAGCACTAATATGGTGGCCAAACGAAAGACAACTCATACTCCTCACGATGCTACGTCTGTTTTATGCCGCGTTGGCTCTGCTCTTATCCCTCCAGCTCGTCGCTGCTGACCCTGCTCCTGTCGATTCCTTCCTGCGGCAGTCGAAGGCACCGTCAGCGGCGACGAAGTCTCTACTATCGGCTCTCTTGGTTCGTCGAGGAAAGTTCAATGCTCGAGCGGGTGACGCGTGTCCTAGCGGGTACCGTAAGGATTTCCTGAAATACGCGTCAAGTACCACCAAATACTGATCCTGCTCCAGAACCATGTGCCAACTATCCAGACTCATGTGCTCCGAATGGCTACTACTGTGTAAGGTTAATCGGCTTACTTTACCTGCGTATAGCTGATGTAACCCCAGTGTAACGATATCTCTTCCTGTCCAAACGGTGACACGGTATGTGCCCCTTCTTGGGATTAATCGTCAATGCTAACCGATAAACTTGCGATCAGTGTGTGGGAGATGGGTGAGAGAAAATTCTTGTTCGAATTGCCTTTCCATTTCTGACGATTATTCTAGTTGTTGTCCCACCAATGCACAGACATGTGGTGGAACCGCATGCTGCGATGCTGGTAGTGAATGTTGTAACGAAGCCAGTGGCTGCTGTGAACCCGGCTACTTCTGCTGCAATGACTCTGCGGGAGGCTGTGTGTTCTATTATATTGTCAGAGTGAATGGGATACGCTGACACTGTTTCAGGCTGCCCGACCGGATCTACTTGCATAACGAACACTGATTATTGTAGTTACAGTGGAGGTGGAGGTGGTAGCTCTGGGGGTGGTGGCTCTGGAGGAGGATCCGGAGGCGGAGCTACTACGACCACTACTCCTTCATTCACCTCGGTTGTGCAGCCCGGAACTACCTCTGTCAGCATCACATTCAACGGGCCTACGACGCCTGCAACTTCCAGCACTCAATCCTCAAGCACTCATTCCTCTAGTATCTCAAATCTTGTCAGTACTTCGACTGTTTCACCTACTGGGACATCTACCGGTAGTTTGGGACTACCACTTCCAGCACTCAATCCTCAAGCACTCATTCCTCTAGTATCTCAAATCTTGTCAGTACTTCGACTGTTTCACCTACTGGGACATCTACCGGTAGTTTGGGACTACCACTTCCAGCACTCAATCCTCAAGCACTCATTCCTCTAGTATCTCAAATCTTGTCAGTACTTCGACTGTTTCACCTACTGGGACGTCTACCGGTGGTTTGGGACTACCAGGTGCGCCTCTTGCTTCTTACATGCAACCCGGCTCATGTGAGATACTTAGGGACAACTGGTGCCGCTGCTCCTGGTATTGTACTTACGCCTGGAAGACAGCTGGTGATCTTGGCTGCGGCTGTTGGCGCGCCGATTCTCCACAATGTTGCCCGTGTGTTGTGAGGTGCAAGGCGTTTGTCTTCTCATTTGGACATCTGTCATGCTGCAAGCAGTTTATGGACAAGGATACCCCGTCTGCTATTCACTTTCGTAGGGGACTTAGAATGCATATTTTACTTGCGGGTTGGTAGGCTCACGGATTATCGGAGGTGTATCGTATGTACACCTTAAATGTCTGATAGGCTGGATGTGATCCAATCGTTCTTACGAGTTGTCTTTGCTTTTACTTTTACTCTCATGGGCCTAAGTGATGTGTCAGATATTGGCAGATAACAGTATTTAATTCTGCAATGTGGGGTTAATGACATTCACCGCGGAAACGAGAAATTAACCTAACCTATCTGGAGGAGTTTACGCGTATAACCCGACGTAGAAAGTACCGACCCAAATGCGACCTGGCCGATTTTTGAACGTTATGGAGCTGTGAGAACTAAACCAACCACACGTCGAATTGAAGCAAAAGTCCATGCGGACGAAATACCAACACCCGTTTTCACGCATGTCCCACCATTGCATCCATACCACCAAGTCTTATAACTCGAACGAAACTCACCTCTGGTTAATGTCGGGGCGTTTCTAGGTGAGTTCACTCTTTTCCCGCTAAGTCCTTGGCCAGAACCAACTAACGTCTTCTGCCGGCTGCAGCTGCCTAAGGACACGACATCGGTGGCGTCCAAGGAATCCATCCGTACTCGCTCGATATCTCCTTTCAGTCTTCGGCGTTTCCGTCTGCGCATAGTATCTCCCACTCCCCTCCCTTAGAGGAATCAAACTCCGAGTCCATCACCACACGACGCACACCTTTTGTTCCAACCCGCAATGCTTTCACAGATGATGATCCGGATTCAGGTTCGGAGTATGCAGGGGAAGAAACAGAAGATGACGAGGATGAGTGGGGCGATGATACGGCGGGCATGTTTGACTTCGTCACCGAGAGGAACACGGAGCAGAACGCACTTATAGCTACGCATGCGTCATCACGAAACTCCTCCTTTGCAAACCTCTCGTCCATTATTCCAGCATGATAGATGCATAATCACTGTGACTCAGGGCGGTCCAGAGGCATTTGACAGACGAAGGCAGACGTACTGTCACGTACATCGTCGCTAGCGATCTTAGTGAGGAAAGTCGTTATGCTGTTGAATGGGGTATCGGCACTGTGATTCGGGACGGCGACCATCTGTGAGTGTCCTCACCCCTCCACCCTTCCCATTCATTAATGTGCAGGCTCATCGTCACGGTCGTGGCAAACGAGGCTAAAGGTAATATTTCCATGATGTGTACACTTTGTCATGATATCTATATGCTACAGTTGATCCAACCATCCCGAACCTGGCAGATCGTACCACCAGATTTTGTTCTCAACAGGAAGTATGACAGCCCTTTCTTGTGTGCTGTCATCATGAACTCATGTTGGCTCATAGCATCACAGCCTCGCATATATCCTCGTCCGTCAAGTTATATCACTCCTGCAATGCACGCGCTTGAATGTGACTGTCTCCTGCCAAGCATCCGACTACAATGAACCCACGACGCTGATTATGGGATCTCGAGGTTTAGGCCAAATCAAGGGGTGAGTGCACCCTGTCATCGCTTCATGCCCTAGAACTAAGTTCCTTCACAGCATCCTCTT